>JAQIWU010000003.1:0-76595 GCA_034696445.1 Isotomiella minor
TAAGTGAGCAGGAGGCAACTCTACACTTCATTCCAATATGTAGCATTTCAAATGAAAGTGGATGAATTATCACAGCATGCAAAAATGAGGTGAGACAAACTCCCAGGGCGTAGACAATCCGTTCAGAATGAGGCACAGAGTGGTCTCCAAATGAACGAATTAAAAGTCTCAGGAATACTGGTTGTGCCACCCTAAAGGCAGATTTAATAATTACATGACTTACTACAACGCATACATTTAACCATTTTTATACCGAATGACACATTCGTCAAATAGAATTGCTACTCCTACGATCACATACAAAGGCCCGAAAACTTTCACCAAGGCATTGAGAAACTTTGGAGTTTTCCCTGACTCCACTGCGGCTTTCTTCTCTTTTCCCCACTCCCTAAACCGAAACAAAGAAAGCATAGCCTCGTAGAAATAAAAGATACTGAAATTGGAGCTTACTGCAATGTAAAGTGAATAACCTACTCTGCCAAATCCATGCCCAATTTCTGCGACTTGTCTTCTTTCGGGACATCATACATGTCATCCACACTCAAGTCCTTCTTCAACCCTTCCTTGAACAATGGAATTATCCATAAAAACAACAACTTGGATATGGCCGAAGCCTGTTCTCGTGGATTTGGCTTGCACAGTTTCTCCCTAAAGTCCATCCTCGTTCAGGTTGGACTTTCTCTTGGATGAATCAAACGTCAATATTTAAAAATGATTCAGAGCAACAAACAATTATTGCCAAACTTACACGGAAAAGGCACTGGTCACTTGTACCGCACAGTTGTTTGATTTAATCGTTTTTGAACCATGAAAGTAACTCACATATGACTACAACTTATCAATGAGCACAAAAATAAGAAAAGGTTAGCTAAAGTAAAGTTGAAGCTACGCTGCCAAATGCATGTCAAGCAAACATGAAGCCATTGCCAACTGAACTAAATGCAAAATGTTTCAGCTTCGGTTGCTCTAGTTTGAATGAGAGCGAGAGAGGGATTTTAATGCACTGCGGATTCTTATTCGGTGCAAAGTAAAATTTGACCCTGGTATCAGTTCGGGACGACAGTAGGGAGTTCATGATTGTTATGCATTTTTTGCAATTGTGATGTTGGATGTGGGTCGAGTTTTCACTGAACTGACATTGACTCCGCTCCACCCTACCAACACGACACGAGGGAACCAAAAGCTTTCACCCGAATTTCGGATCGAGTTTGTTTTGTAAAGAATAATATACTTCCGTTTATACGCTTGCACTCCTGCCTTACGACATGAGAGAAACTTGACAAATTTTTTAATCAGTCAAGCAACTTTCCAACACTATTCAATTTGATTTGTGTTCACAAAATGCAATTCACAAATAGAAATGCACAAGTAGTATTTTTAAATTATGCACCATTTTGTCTTTCTTGGGCATAAAAAACAAGGGCGTGTATTTTAGTTCGTGAATTTAAGAAAGTCGTTTGAATTTTGAGTGTTCAAGCAGATTTTCCAGTTTTAGCATCATTTCATTGGATTATGGAATGCCTTTAAAAAGAACATCAAATCAACTGCTTAAATGTGCATCGTTTCCTTAAAGTATAATGAACTATAATGTGCAATTTATGCTGAGTATTTCAGAGTTTATAGAGCTAAAAACAATGTCAAGTATTTCATTACATTTAGAACTGAAATTGTTTCTTGATGCCTCGCAGCCAACAGCAAAAAGCAACATTTTAGGATTCCTTAAGTTAATTGTCAATTTTCATTCTTTGCTATTTAGGACCCAACAGGTTACTCTGTAATTAAAATCATGATAAACTCTTCATTCCAGGGAACGGTTCCTAGAATGATCTCACCTTACCCCTCTTTGAATTATGTTTGCTATAGTCCGTCAAACCGGTGATTCACTCATTCCTTCATTTTTAAGGGATTGCAACTCTCTCCCAAGGATCAAAAATTATATGGACACAACAATGCCTTTAGTATGTAGTATGACTAAAAGAAGACAATGAAAAATGTAAAAATATCTAATGAAAAGACAACAGTCCACATCTTAGAGCGTCATGCAGATGAAGTCAATCTATTTATGTTGTAGTGTACGCTTATGTAATTGGTATGTAAAATAACACTGTTTGCATACAGCTTTTCTTCTAATTCCAAACTTCCACAATCCAACTGAACCATTTCCCTTACATGATTCCATCTTTATTTGAATAACCTGAAAGTTTTGGTTTATTTGGTCATATCCATTGCGACATTTTCCATTTCTTATGTAGTTGACAATCTTCAAGTAGTGGCGTGTCAAAGAAATTTATTTAGAAAGTTCACTTAAACTTGATCAGGTCAGTTCATTCAACATCATCCTTCCAGTTTGCGTGAATTACTCCAGGTCATCTCAATTTCAAGTTTTGATGTCAACAAAGGAAATGGCTGCCAATAATTCTTTTAAAATGTGCCAAAAGCAGTGCCATGCACATTATTATTGTTATAAAGTGCAGCTCAGCATCCTTGCCTTTGTAATGGTGATGATTGCCTTACTGCCACTACCGATTGTTGGACATGGGCGACCTTTTTCAGGTAACTGCTGTATAGACATATTTCGGGGCAGCTCTGGACATAATTTTTTATGTATACTGGACCTTTCTTTATTATAGGAGAGGATGAAAGCGAGATTGTGACCAGCAAGTATTTAATGGATGGTCCAGTTCATGACATTTATTGGGGCCTTACGGACGAGAGGAAGGCCAAGACATGTATTTTGATGTCAGGAATTTTGTCCATTTTCATTCCATACGTGACTGATCTTTACCAAGTAATGATCCTTCCTCCAAATCTCATCCATTCTTTCATTGTCTGCGTTCTTTTTATTTAGAGGGGAATGGCCGCCATTCCTGTCCCCCGCAATGCCTCCGTCTTTGGAACCTGTGGTGACCATTCTGCTTCAGTTCAGACGATGACCTTATCCTGGTTTCCACCTTCTCCAACTCAGGAATCTCAGCCCCACAACCTGTCCTTTACTTTCACCCGTTTCAAGACAGAAGTCCATTCCCCCCACTTCTACTCCTTCTTAATAGACCTCTTCCTCAGCCATCTGTCAACTCTGGATGGTGACGACTACTTCAAGTTGACCTCCGTTACTGCAGACGTCCAAGCAAATGAGGATGAGTTTCCCAACGCCATGAATCCAGGTAAGCCCTGCTGGCGTGTCACTTTTTCAAACGTCACATTCATATTTGTCCTCCGTTACAGGACACATCTATCGCCTCAAAGCTACTAACTTGAAAGATATGATGACCACAAGACAGAAGCAGTCTTACTATTGCCAGACAAATCAGTTCCTTCCCTTCGATGAGCCAGAAACTAGTTTAGGAATCAACCTTTTGCACGTGGAAGCCTTCCATGAATCCTTGGCTCTCGGGGATGGTAGCGACTTTGGCCCACGCTCTTTCTGTACTCGAGACGGATTCGAAGTGATTCTGACCGTATTTCTCTACGTCCTCATCTTGGCTGTGTTGGCTCTCATAATCTTCTATCTCATAGATGGAAACAAAAGGGCTAAATATGGATATACTTACTTGTAGTAGTCTCCCTTTGCCCCACTGGGAATAATTACAATGTATGGTGGTCTAGCATCTTAATCTCTTTACCATCATATTTGCAATCCTTTAGTACAATACATTTTTTACACAATTTTTACAATAGGACGCCTTTTAAGATAATACTTTTTTTTACAACAAGACTAGCAGCTCTCAATCGATTTTATAACAACGCATTTCAAAAGGCATGTGATAAGCAATTGATAAGATATTGCTACTAATTAAGCGAATAAATACGAAAGAAGAAACGAATTTACTTGTCAAATCTTATTCCACTAATCTAAAACCTTTGGATTGTCTCACTTTCGAATCGTGGAAAAGGACAATGTGGAAGCTTCTTCTCTGCATCTATGAAACATTCAATGCAGCAGCGGGGATTGGAATTTAGAATCCACTTTTCTCACCACACACTTCATCCACAGCAGCAGGTGCCGGTGAATGTGGAATATAATTTCGAGTTCATCAACTTCATGACCTTGTCAAAGACATTCATTTGATACTTTTTTTTAAAAATTGTCAGTCACATCACATCATATTTCAGTCAGTCAGAAGAAAATCTGATTGTCAGTCATTCTTATTCGAGGAGGGGCTCCAGGATTTGTTTTGGTAAGAAAGTTAAATGTCACAAAATATTATTACTTTCATCAATAGAAATAGAGACATTTAGATGTTGGGGGAGTTTCTTCTTATTACAATTACATCCATAGTCTTATGTTCACGCAGGGCGACTGACGAGGAAACTTTAGCCTTGTGACTTTTGTGTAAAAACACTCATTAATATTCACTGAGGTTGTTGAGAGAAGATATCATCCCATGTTTGCACACTTTGAACCGAGTCTTATCATCATCAACCACTTAATTGGTGCTCGGTAAACAAGTCATTGTCATTGTCCTCCAATTTTGTGTTGCCTTTCTTTTGATAAGGATAATGTTTAGGGGGAAAGTGTCAGTCCTTTATATTATGCATTATGCATGTGTGCAGTTTGAAGATGAATGTTTAGTTTATTTCCATTGTTCATAACTGCATTTGGAATCCAAATCTAAGAGAGTACTAACTCATAGCATACCATAAAATAATAACCAGTTTCTATTTTTTCTCTCTGTTGTGGCGTTGATGATTCATCCTCTTTCTTATCTCGATAGATTACGGTGGTGTAATTAAACAGAGCACAGATCTTTGGGTGTTATTTTGGAGGAGTTTCCACTGTGCTGCTATCGTAGGTTTGACTTTGTTAACAAGCTTTTCAAAATCATGTACTTGGTTGTTGTCTGATATCTATTTCAATTTCCACTCAACTTTTGGTTGTCCTTCATTTCAGGAGTCCATGCAACATCGTGAGAAGGCTATTAAACACTTCAGCATTTCTGACCCCGTCGCACTCAACTAAGCCACTTGTGCTCGCCAGTCTTGGACGAACTGCTCAAAGCCTAAGGTGCAGAAATTGTGCTGTGAGTCTCTTTCTGGAAAGGACAATGACTACATTCCCAAAATGGGGACGGTAATAAATAATGAAGCCGGCTTGTTTCTCATAATATCAAATTGTAACTTTTATTTTTGTAATACAACAGCATCCCCGTTCCCGTCAGCTTTTCTCCAACTACGGACAGTGCGGACTACGACAGTATTCTTTTGGTGGGGTCTGACATTAATGGACTTAAGAAATTGAACGATAAGATGTTCTCTGCCGTTCAAAAATATGCAGAGGTAAAGTTATAAAACCTAATAATGGTAGTTAGCATCAAGTTTTGACCATTGGATTTGTTTCAATAGCTGGATGCAAGCTTTGACTCTGCTGGGGGCATTGTTCCACTGGATTTGCCATCGAAGAGACTGGTGTTTGCTCCAACTGGAAAACTGGATAAGGACTATGATGATGTCAGGCGGTACGCGGATGCAGCGGAGAAAGGGATTAAACGGTGAGCATGCCGTAGTAGTGTAAAAAATTGACATTGGCATTGGCATTGACATTGACTCTATTCTATAGCGCAATTGGAGCTGGATCGAAGAAGCCTTTGTTGGTTGTTCTGCCTTGCACCAAATTTCCCAACGCTCAATTAGTCTCCGTTCTTGGAGCCCTTCAAGGATTATATGTGGTAAAGAAATTCATGTTTGACTGTCTCTCAGAGATTCTAACGTTTACTCTTTTGAAACAAACAGCCAATACAATATCGCGAAGATGTCCCCGAGAAAGCTACTAAAGCCGCTGAACTGGGAGTGTTTGGACTTGATTCTAACCGGACCAATAAATTAATTTCCATTGCTTGCGCTTTGGAGAGTGGAAGGTAGTAAAATTTGAGTGTGCCAAAATAATTTAATTTACGTTGTTAATTGTTTGTAGATTTGTCGGTCGCGATATTGGTGGAGGAGATCCAGAAAGAATGGCACCACCCAGAGTAAGCGTTGTTTTAAAGCTCTCAAGTTATTCATCACAAGGCAATGCCATTAAAAATATAATAACACAGGTGGCGGAATATGTTCAAAAGGCATTCCAAGGGTCCCCTGTTCATGTTGAAATTATTTCTGACCGAAAAATGTTTGAGAAAGAGTATCCTCTATTTGCTGCGGTAGATAGGGCTGCTAATGGTAAGTAAGGCATACTCGAATTACATACTCTTAGTTTATGACCCTTTCCTTATTCCTCATTACAGTGATTGAACGCCATCGGGGGCAGATTATTTTCCTTAAATATGAAGGGGAAGGACCAATCACCAAAACTATTATGCCAGTGGGGAAAGGGATCACATATGACACAGGGGGTATGCTGAACAACTTGAGCATTAAATTTCATGGTACGAATTTTTATTCATGCTTGTAATTAAGGCGCTGATATCAAAGCTGGAGGAATAATGGCCGGAATGAGGTACGTTTTAAAAACTGATGCTTGGGTTGTGCAAAGATCCAATTTTAATTTGTTTTAATAGTCGGGATAAGTGTGGGGCAGCTGCAGTTGCTGGTCTGTTCCAGGTACTTCCACTTATAATTGTAGAACCTCATAGACCTATTTAACCTGTCATCGTTAATGATTAAGGTGTTGGCTACTCTTCGTCCAAAAGGAATCAAAGCACTGGGTATCATGGCTGTTGGTCAGTAGAAGTTCCTTTTTTGTATCCATCAATCTTTATGTCGCGCTTTATTGAAATGTTCTCTTTTGTTAACAGCTAGAAACAGCGTTGGAGAGAATTGTTATGTTGCGGATGAAGTGATCACGTCACGTTCTGGATTACGTATTCGAATTGGCAACACGGACGCGGAAGGTCGAATGGTTATGGCGGACCCACTCTGCAAAGTATGTTTTGATGTTGATATTGCGAGACATCATGATTGATAATGCAATCTCTAATGTTTTGTTTAGCTCAAAGAAATGGCAGTGAATGAAACGAACCCCCACTTGATGACCATTGCCACTTTGACGGGTGAGTAGATTCAAGCTCATGCCTAAATGGCAGTATGATTACAAGACACTGTTTTTTTATCTTCAGGACATGCTTGCTTAGCCGTAGGAGGCTACACGGTAATGTCAAAACATTTTGTTAATTAAACAACTTTCGTCTTAATTACATTTGATTTTCCAAGGCCGTAATGGACAATGGTCCTGCCAACAGGGAAGAATTTGCTCGTAAGATCCAAGCCTCAGGTATGGAACTTGGTGACCCCATGGAGGTCAGCACAATGAGACGCGAGGACTTTGAATTCATTAAAAGTATGACAAATTAAACGTTATGTTTACTTATGATTTGACACCTTTCTGTCTGTCACTGTAGTCGGCGTTGCTGACGGGGAAGACATACTGCAGTGTAACAATGCAGCTTCGTCAAGGACTCCTCGGGGACATCAGTTCCCTGGGGCATTTCTGACCGAAGTCGGGTAATGACAAATTTTTAATGATGCCACTGCCACTTTAATTTTATGTATGTATTAACTGATTTATTTTATGGTTTGCCTTCATCTAACAGCGGTTTGGGAAAGGTGAGTTGAACAAAATGATCAAAGTTCTAATGTGCATTGATAATTACCTTGCAAAATTATTATTCTAGCACGGTATGAGTAGTGAGAAACCACTGAAATACACGCATTTTGACATTGCTGGTTCTGCTGGAGACTTTCCGGCAAATCCGACATGTAAGAAAACCCATCAACGTAAAGATTACAGGTTTTTAATTATACTTTATTGCTTTTCAGCCGTGCCTATCCTTGCTCTCAGCAACTTCTTCTTTGGGGAACAACTGAAGGTTTAAAAACTGAAAAACATTCGATTTGAATCAAAATTGAAATGTAGACAATTGAAATATTACATTGTTTACTGATTAAATTAGCAAAGCAAATCAAAAACTTCTTTTTTTACTCTCGTGGGGTTCACATTAACAAACGCATGCTTTGCTTTCGGTACTTTTAACGTCAGTGGACGTCGTCACCACCGCTGTCACTTCTATTTCCACCAGAAACTCTTTCTTTATCAACCCGGACACCTCGACGAGGGTGCATGCTGGTCTAATGTCTTTGAACACTTCTCCATGCGCCTTTGTAATCTCTTCGTGCTTTGAGATATCTGTTGCATAAATTCTGGACCGAGTCACATCCTCCATTTTGGACCCTGCCTCGCACAGCACTTTAGAAATCTTCTGAAGAATAAACTTTGTCTGCGTGTAGGCGTCGGTCCCAACAACTTGGTTCTGTTCATCCAAAGCCACTGTTCCAGCCACCTCTATGAGCTGCCCCACTCTCACTGCCCGAGAATATCCGGCCACTGCTTCCCAGGGTGAACCACTCGAAAATAGTTGTCTTTCCATTGTTGAAGAAATGGTGTGCTGTCAAACGCCAAATAATAGTTTTACTGGAACCAATATGTGCTTTACTCTTATTCCCCTGATTCGGAAAGACCTGGTTTGCTCTGGTCAGGATGACAGCAGTTGTTTTTATTGATGATGATGAGAATGAATTGTCGACTAATTTGCATAAACAGCAGAAGCAGAAGCTCTCTAATCTACTCTAATTGTCTCTCTGATCTGGTCGGCTCTAAGCTTTTCTGCTCTGCACAACTTTTCAGTGGTGTCGCAACACTCATGTCATTAAGCATCTCACGATCAAGATTTGTGACCAATTCCTGCAACTAACTGGTAAATTCTCATTTGACAAACTAATTGCTTGCGTGCATGAATTTGTATGTCCGTCATGATGTGATGTTTAGATTGTAGCTGTTCATAGGCACTAGATTGGAAGGAAAAGTAGCAACTTGCCCCATGACCAACTCTCCAAAAGCCATTTAATAGTATAATGATAATGTCAAATAATTCTGAAAACAATGTTCGTCTGTCGGAGTTAAGTTAGTAGATGCGAGTTGCTTTCTTGAAGCTGGGAGACCTCAATTGCTGCCAAGAGGTCATTCTTCTGCCAGTGACGGATCCTGATGGGTCCCTCTTTTCCGCAATACAAGCAAATAGCTGATCCCGATTCTGAGCTTCAAGAATGCGGTTGTTTGATGCTCCATTGCTGCTCCCTGCCACTGGCAGAAGCACGCAGCGACCAGTCTCCGTGCACTCGGTGGAACAGGTCTCTCTTTGACGACGATGGCGGATGCTCTGGCAAAACAATGGACAAGTGGTGCTTACACAGTATTGGGGAACAGCACTTTCGCAAAAGTCTGTGGCTTGCTGGATTGTCATCCCTCCTGTGGATGCTTGGGCTTCGACTAAAAACAACGAACGGGACAGTGTATCACAAGACAATTATGCCTAATAATGTACGTTCCTACCATTGTTGTTGGTCCCTACAAGGAGGGCTATTAAAATTCCGAAAAGCACACCCTTCATGTTAAGTTGGAAAAAATGTCAAATCTTATTAATTGTGAAACTAAAGGCTTTTGGTAAAACTCCTCTTGACAAATGCAGTTGGCCTTACTCCTTGAAGTGTTATACGTGTTATACAAGTTGTTGTGAACTGGCTGATAACCTTTCACAGTTCCTTCTAAGAAATGATATCATGCATGCACACATAAAAGACTATACCAGCATCCTCCTGTGGTAAATACTCACATATTTACGCAGGGTGAACGATAAGGAAATATATCCTGACCCAGGTACCTGGGGTACTCTGAGAAATGTCAATGTATGAGCTGTTCTTGCCTGTCTTTGCAGCAACAAGGTTCCAAACATCATGGCACACCCAACATAATTCGGTATGTCATAATTAAATTACAACTTTAAGCATGTTTTGAGTGCATGGAACCGTTCACTCTTGTCTTAGCTTCTCTGCACAAAAGGATGTCAAGAAACATTTTCAAATGCTTCGAATTGGAAACTGAAAGTTGACCTACATTCTAAATGGGCATCATTTAATAATCTCATTTATCTGAATGGAAAATTAATGACTTTGACTTAAAACTGTTTTCATTCTCTTAAACACACAACGTGCACAGTGTTTGCATGCATATGGTTTTGTAGGAGCGAATGAGAATTCTTGCATGTTGGATTTGGATTTGGTATTTGGGTTCTGGTGGTACCTCTTCTCATCCGGTCCGGGTAGCTTCGGTAGCATTTTCCACCCGTTCTTCTGTATTCGCATCTGCTTGAGGCAACAATTCTAGGTTACGAGTGAAGTGCATTTATAGACAAACAGGTGTGTAAATGTCAACAATTGTGTGCCAGTTTATTAGACTTCCACCGTGTGTGCAAAATGCAGGCATCTTCTTAGCCGAAGATCGAAACAATCTGGACAATGGCCGTGTATACAAAAAGTCTGGAGCTGGGATGCAATTCCTTGAGCTCAGATGATATAGACAACGTGTCTCTAATGTCCTTGTCCTCCGATGACCAGAAAACTACAGTCCACGTCCCTGTTAGCACCGAAGGTATTTAGATTGTACACTATGATCAGAACGGTCTCACTTTAATTCCATTGTTGTAGGCACTCCACATCAACAGCTTGCTCCAGTAGAGGTGCTTGATCACTGGGCAAGCAAATGCAGTCGATTTGCGGACGAATTTCAGACCAGCAGGTCAAACGAAGAAGCCCAAAGCAACATCATGGAGCTGGAACAATGTCTTTCTCATTACATTTCGCTCAGGGAGTGCGAATCTCCACTTAGGACCGACGTCCTCTTGTATTGTGTCATTGCTAATGTCATTGATGGCTTTCAAACCAATTCCCACATTTACACACGTGAAGTAAGCCTTAAATCGTTTAAAGTGTGTATTAATGAGAAAATGCATTCTTTTCTTAGGTTCCTTCAGTCTCAAAATTACTCACTCAGGTCTTTCTCACGAGTTACCAGCTTGGACGCTACGGCTTCCAATCTTTTAAACAGTCCGTTAGAGCAATCTTGTTCCTCAAAGAGTACTTATCCAATCGCAGCTTGACGTATGATAAAGTTCCCGTCATCTTGTGGCAGTCAATCAAGAAAGTAACCATGAGTGGAACCAAACTACACCCGTCCTTACACCTGGGTCAATTTCACTTTCATTTGGACACATGCTTTGACCCAGACGTAGAAAATTACAAGAGTCTGCGAATTGACTTTTCTGCTACTGATTGCAGGCCCGTGGTCTTGCAACACTTCACAACCATAGACGAATTACTGATTGGCTTCAAGTCATTGTTCCCACAAACTCATAATCAGTCACAGGGTGTCCTATATCTGAAGAGTCCCCAAAAGACCCAAAAGAAGTTGGGAGATATTTGCCTTCAACAAATGCTCATTTGTCAAGTCGAAGAAACCTGCTATTCAGAAAAGGGCCTTTTTGAAGATATTGTCCAGCACCAAGAAAAATACTCCAAAGCGTTCAAACAAATGCAATCATTACAGTCCTCCAAAAAAATTGGAAGCGTGGAAGTACGATTCCAAAGCAGATATTTAAACGTAGTGGATGGTTCAAGTCCTGAAGGAAATGTCTTCATTCTCGGAACGAAACAGTATTACTCAAGACACTCGCAAATTCTGTTGGTGGATGCTGAGTCGTCGGACCAACTTCAGTGGATGGTGGTGGATTTAAATACAAAGAGGATTCAGTTAGCAGAGCGAATTGAGAACATTCGGAGTTTCGTGTGGGACCTCAAGTTTGGTTCATGCGAGGCTGGATGCTGGTCACATCCGGAAGTACATTTCGTTGACACGTTGGACATCCTCCCTTTGGATGAGCAATGCTCAATATCCTTCCAAAGTCACGACTGTCCTGATGGCAAGTTGAAATGCTCCGATTGTAAGCTGAGGGAAATCAGTTCAATATCTGTAGACCAGGTCTTTGCCAACGGCAGCGTCCAAATAAATGTCAAAGTAGACTTGAAGGAGCTAAGCTTCTATTCAGAGAATGTTAGTGAGCCAAGAGACGCTAGAAAGTTTGCAGTATTCAAATTTGCTTTGTCAATACCCTTAGCACTGCGGGAGCAGTTGACAGACTTGCAGAACGAAAGTAAAAGACGCATGAACAATCAGTCCTTTTTCAATGAGGAGGACTTTCAAGAAATGCAAAATTGGTGGGAGCAACATAAAGACTATTATTATGCAGTTTGGTATGCTGCGTAAAATTGTTTCTTATTACTGTGATGTCGCAACTTGGAATTCTCACTTTTTGTTACCGTTTTTTACTGAATAAATCATGTACTTATGATACATAGTTCATCATGTATGTATGTTTGTCGCAGACTACTTGGACTTAACGGACAAGCTTTTCATGACTGATGTACCTTTGGGAGGAAGTGACTGATGACTTTTAGTGATACTTATTTTAGGTGGCAACCTCTTTTGGGGATTAACACTTTTCTGATTGACAATTTTCTTGGTGACTTTACTCGCTTGAGATGTTGACTCTGCCAACCTTTTAGCGATTTGAAAATCATCTTTTCCAGGGACTGACTTGTTCTTTGCATTCGTATTCGGTGATGGAGTACGTGAGGAAGGTTGAGACTTTGAGATGCGAGTTGGACTTGGTGTGCCCAAATTGTTGGGTGCCTTGTTATTCTTCCCTTCGAAGAGTTCAACTAGAAATGCAAAATAATTGTAATTTTTCATATCTCATGAAGTCCAAGCTCTCATTTTACACACATTGCTTTCTTCTTTCCACTTTCATTCTCAGGAGTGCCCTTTTGTAGTCGATTTCCTCAATTCCAGTCATCGGCTGGACTGCAATCATAGCTTGCTGTCGTCGGATTAGTACCCTGTCGTACTAAAATATAAAACGAATGCAATACTATGTAGAGTTTATTAGCTTAGTTTAGAAGGAACTGACCTCATACGTGTTGACGCTTTTCTTCAGCTTTGTGTCTCTCTCTGTCTCTCCTGCTCATCCGCGTGTTACCTTTGCTGGCGTGGTGCTTGGGCGTGCTAATCTTCAGGTCATTTGATCTTGGACTTGGACTGCCGAAGCCTGACAATTGATCCTCTGCTGGGTCAATCCTGATAGAAATTTGACTTCTTTGTTCACTTGGACTTCTGCTTCGGCTACCAAAAAATTTTTCGTTGGGGCTAACACTTGAAAATATTGAGCCAGCATTTTTTGATGTGGGGGATAATGGTGATAAAGGTTGGCTGTACTTTGTTTGCAGGAAAGCCATGTTGAAAAGATAAGCGAAGTAGTTGAAACGTCAAAAATCCAAGTAAACTAAGCACTAAATGCGTTTTCAAGTGACACTCGGTTTTTATACAGTCAGAAACAAGGACACATTCACTTCCGCTTTTCAGCACTGTACAGAAATTTCCCAAAGAACAAAGTGTCAAATAGTAGTGTCATCACTATCTTTGTCAAGGGAAGGGGGAGCAAAAGATAAACCAAAGTGAACTAATTTCACCCGTTTGATCGATACCTTCCATGATTAATTGCGTCTCATCTTAAGTAGGTAATTTAACCTGAAATAGAGGAGGACAAGGATGCCTGAGAACAATAGTTACAAAGCCACCTCTGGAAAGTTGTGTGGAAGTGCATGTTGTAAGAAAGGAAGCATCTAATCTAAATCATATTCTCGTCTCATTTTACCTCCACTTCGTGGTTTTCAGAACGGAAACACAAGAAGTGCTTGTGTTGACTGACGTATCACCAAAACATTAGTTTCTCGTCAGTGCAGTGATGTCAAATATTTGCAATCTGTATGGCACAAATTGGTATTGCACTTGGGGAATCGCAAGACAGGGTTATTACCACACAAGTTGTCACAAATGACTCTTTTGCTGTGCTCGAAGAAGTCAAGTTACGCAACCAAAATGCAACGCGTTGTGCATGCAAGTAAACATTTATGTTACCTATTTGACGCACTATTGATGGCATAGACTTGTTTGCATTATACCTAATAACGTAAAGACAAACTTTTACATGATTAAAGTCGATTAATTCCAGCAAACGCCTGTTTGGAGTAACCAAATTCCGTATACGTATAAAAGCAGAAAACCTGGAGCAGTTTACCATGGACTTTGGGGTCATTCTGTACCATGCAAAGAACAATTATTACAGCAATTATTGTTAACATTGTACAAAAACAAAATGAAAAATACACAGACGACAGTGAGTGATGCTCATTCTTCGTCTTCGTAGCGAGTAAACAAATGAATGCATGCAGTCTGCCTGCAGAAGCCAAACAGACATCTCTCTATTCATCAAAATTGTGTTGTACAACGTCAGTAATTACTTTGAAGTTGAGCAATTCACTTGACGCTTGCTTGATTACAAGAACCAACGAATCAGTCATGGGTGCAATAACTGAGGAGGATCAGAAGATTTTACGAAAGGTTTGAACTTCAAAATCCTTATCTTACATGGTTTTTTTATCATTAAATCCTTTAGTTAAAGGAGAACTTGACTGACCTTGATCTGGAGAATGATAGATTACTGGAAGACATTCAACTAATTCGATGGCTACGAGGTAAATTGGTTTTGATCCAGACTAATAGCAATAATAGCCTTGATTTGTGTTTCATTTTTGTTCACAATAGCTCGAAACATGAGCGTTGAGAAGGCCGAGGAAATGCTTCGTAACGTACGTATACAACAATGACCATCCAAAATTATTGACATTCTTGATTTAGAGCTTAAAATGGCGAGATGAAACTGAAATATCCGGTATCTTGAGAAAGGTAGTTTCAGAAAGCATAAAAACCGAATTTCCTTTCGACATTGTTGGGGTTGATAAGCAAGGTAATGTGCTTGTTCACATTCCGTTTGGAAAAATGGACATGAAAAAAGGTAAGCTAATGTCGAAAGGTGTAAATGCAGCTTATACCAAAATGTCCCATTGGTGATTTTTGTGACAGGGATAAAAGTTCATGGTAAAGATGAAGCGTATCAAATGGCATTGTACTACGTGGAGAAAGTGTTTCAACTCGCTTTAGCAGAGTCTTCTGGATCTCCTACGATGAAACGACTTTCCGTTATTATTGATTTCCAGGACCTGTCATACACGCAATTAGTTAGCGTGGAAGGTAATTTAGTGACTCTGCAACATATGAAATACAAGGGGTTGAAGTATATAATTATTGTATATTTGTTTCAGTTATCGAGCTGATACTGACCAGTTTAAAAATGTTTGAACAAAATTATCCCGAATTTTTGGGAACAGGATTTCTAGTTAATAGTAAGCATTCACTGCCAACTATGCTTGATTGCATTGATAATGTGTACAATTGTTTAGCTCCTGCAATTTGGTACATGCTGTGGAATATGGCAAAGCCTTTCCTGCATCAAAGGACTCAGGATAAATGCATCATAACTGGGTCAAATCCGTCAAAAATTATGGAAATACTGCAAACGTATATAGACCCAAAAAGTCTTCCAAGCAAGTATGGCGGCCATGTTGAGTTGGAATCTTGTGTGAGAATACCTTTCAATACTTAAAGTTAGATTAATGGCGTGTCAATGAAAAATGTCTTACCTTTTTTTGTGCTTAGGAAATTACGACTGAACGCCTTGCACAATCAATCTGAGTGCAATAATGCGGGACTCAAATGCAGTGCCAACTTCTATCCCCTAGTCAGTTCTTTAAAATAATAATAGTGCTAAAGTCAGAATATAATGGTGAAGATGAAGGGTATACATATAAGTATTTGAAGAACAAATGATAAAAAAGAATGCTTGCGAGATTCTATACAGTAGCTACAACTGAAAAAGTGGGGCAATGTGGCAATTGTCCTTTGTTCCTATACATCTGCACTACTGCTCGACGTTATTCATTTATAGACTTGCGTTGTGAGCAGATGTCAAATTAAAAGTTATTGATTGAAAATGTAGATTCCTTTATGCTCTTAAGAGAATAAATTGTCATCGATTAATAACCTCCTACTTTGAACGACGAGGTGTCAAATTCTATAATTATGTACTACGTTCACAGCACCCGATTTCACAATTCTAAATCAACACGGTTTGCTTTTTCATCAAGTCTAGGAAAACTGTGCACAAGCATAATGATCGCTAATTCAGTGATAAGTTTGACAAGGGTTCAATTAGGACTTTTCTCCCTTTTTATGGAGTGTCCCCTGTCTCTCGGTGGTAAACATACCGAACCCCTCTTCACTTACAAAAGTCGAATTAAATCTAGTCGAAAGTTCCAAGCTAAGGTAGCATTACTTGCTAGTCACACAATTTTTCTTGTCTTGTGGGGATGGTACTCCATCGCTTTTGTCTACAACAATGAAGAAGAGGACTTCAAAATCTCCATCATGCTTTTCTCATTTGTTTGGCCTCTTACGAGTGTGACCATGTCTGTTTTACTTTTCAAGGCGGACAGAATAGCAATTTTATGGAACATGCTCATTGTTTATGAAAGAAGTAGATGGAAAGAGAAAGCAGCATATTTCAATTACTGGATCACTCTCTTACAAAGTTTTCTGTGGATTTTGCAATTAGGAGGGATGCTATGCATGGTGTTTCTGGTCACTTTAAACATCGTGGATCCTGAAAGGCCTCCATTCCTGGGCTCGTTAATGAGCCTCACCCATGAACCAAGGCTATCCCTCCTGTTCAGCCATATTGTGGTTATCATCATCCAATTTTGGATAAATTTCGTTATAATCTCGTCAAACGTCATACTGGCCACCGCATTTGTGACAGCAGCCTTATGCCTGTGCTCTTATTTATGGGCGATTGAAAGGTATACATAATTGCTTTTAAGAATATTTGTACAATACGTCAATATTTTAGGTTGAGAAAGATTCCAACTGTCGTCAAAGTGCCTGTTCATGTGAAACAACTGCAACTGTTAAAACAACTTAAAGTCTTAGAATCCCAGATGAATGATTGTTTTCGAGGTGTCTATCTTCCGTGTGCGTTCTTTGCAATGTTCTTAGGGTCCGTGCTTGGAAATTACTTGTCAATAACTTATGGACGCGACGTGTTTAGGAATATAGGAACAATGTTCTTTCCTGCCGTAACACTTGCAGCCTTTGCCGCCTTGATGATTTTGGGCACCTTGGCTGGTGTGGCGAACAAGAATTCCCAAGACTTACTGGGACAATTGCAAAACAGGAGTTACGAAGGGAGTTTCTTACAAAAGGTGTTTCGAAAAGAGATTCTAGGTTGTGCTCCAATCAAAATAAGGTTTGCGAGTAATTTTGTTCATATGCGAACACCTTTAATTATAGCCAGTTTTTCTATCAGGGTAATGGTAAGGTTACTTCTGGTAAGATACTAACACATATTCTTCATCAAATAGTGTATGTTAATGAAGTAGAATAACTAATTTAGTTAGTGGAAGGGGCGATCACATTGTTGTGAGTGATTGTCACCTGAAATATATAAAAACATAATAAATGCACTGCCAACAACGACTGTCTTGAATACACAAACCTGAACCGCGCCCATGTTCGGTGCTGGAGCCAAGTAGTCCTCCAACCTTTGAGGATAGGCATTCTGCACATTGGGATTTCCATTGGCGTCCACCGTTTGAATCGGAGTTGTTGGAGCGACACGGTCAAATGGGTATCCGAGGGGTTCTAAATAAAAAAGTATCAACCTAAGGATCTTCCATTTCATGTTTGACATTGGTAAATTACTTGAGTCTGGGTACTGCTGTCCCAAAATACCGCAATGAATGTAAGAAGGGATACACTGACCAAACTGTGTTTGTGACCCACTCTGGCTGACGTAATCCTCATCTGCATTGGTGAGCATTACAAAAAGGTCGAAGACCATTCCTTGCTCTGTCCCCTTGGGAAGAAGAAGATGGTGGGGGAATCCTTGAAACAAAGATGGAAGGATGAGTGGGAACTTAAGTTGTGGAAATTGTTTAGCTTCATATGACTTACCACATTCGCAATTCACGACTTCACGATTTACTCCATTTTGAAGGTCTGTGCGTCTAAATTCATAAAGCAATGTGAGCAACACTATTTATGAGTTATTACGCAAATTACATTTCTGAAATGGAAGAAGGCCAAGGAACGGTAAGGGTACTGTCCACTGAATTGCGGGTGATCACATTGTTCCCAGGCTGCACTGTAATACAGAAATTAATGATCATGAAACGACACTTGCGTGAGACTATATATTTGGTACGAACGAGATTGAATGAAGGAGTCCATAATGAAGAAGAGACGGCGTTGTTCCTCATAAGTGTACCTTTCTTGGGTGGACAATGATTTGTATCGTGGGGCCATGAAAATTCTCACGAAAGCATTTGTTGCGCCTTGTCGGTTATTTTGCTAATTTTTGTGAAAGTCGACATTAAAAAGTATTCACATTTAGGTACGACACGACATTCTTACCACTTGTATTTGATACGTGAACTCGTCGTGATTCAAGTGCTTTGCACAGACGCTGGTGGTTGGTGCGTTGTTTACGTTGTTTGGGTTAAAGTCAAGGCCTCCTTGAAGACTGAGGTTTTTGATGCTCCAGAATGTCCTCAAGTTGTTGGCACTCGCCCCCTGTGCAGTGGACTGAGCGGCAATCCCAGTCACACTGACGCCACTAAACACCAAGCTATTCGTTCCCTACAAAATTCACAAATTGAAAACAAGTATGAATTTTGATAGCTCTAAAATTACCGAAGTATAGCTGTATGGGGGTAAAAGATTGGTCTTCAATGTGTGGAAGAGGTTATCAATGGATTGATGAATGCGGTAGAATGCAATGTCTCTCATCGCCGTTGCAGAGTGCCCCAGAACACCAAACGTCCCCTGCAAAAGTTAATGCAGAACCTTTAAGAACTGTTCCTACTAAATGTTCAAACAACTGTGCCACTTACAGGAGGGAAGTTGGAGTTTAGAACATTTGCAATGATCCAATGTGCGTCATTATGAATTCCCACTTGGCCATAGTATGCCGGATTGGCAGAGAACGTCGAGGCTTCAAAAGTTTCCCCAATTAAGTTGATGTTGTCCGCATCTCGCAGAGAATAGGATCGTCCATTCTAATCAGAAAAAAACATTTTAGAAGCTTTTAAATATTTGTCGGTGACAATAATTAGCTATTAATCTTACCACGACAATGTTGCCTGTGTTAAGCATCTCAACAATCCTCTGCAGGTAGATTGTTCGATTTCCCAGTCTGCTGACAATGTCGTTGTTCAAGGTATTGCCCTATTCGATGTAATATCCAATAAGCATACAAAAATATATGTAGAATTGTGTTTTACGTTTAATTGCGTGTTGGAGGCACGTGGGACCCAAGCCTGAGTCGAAATGGTGTCCGTAAGATGTGGATTATATCCTTCAGCCAGAATAGCATTCCATTCCAATTGCACCGGCACAATGGTCGGAAGTCCATTGGCCAGCCTCTCTGCAGAGTATCTAAAAAAAGACAAAAAAACATTTACTCTGCTTTATGATTGCTCATGGAAGTTAAAGCACCTTCCTAGGAGGTCATGGTGGAAGAAGTAAAACTGCTCTCCTCTCCTTGGTATTGCTTGGTTGGAAACGTAGGGATACAAAATGTGCCAAATCGAGTGATGACCGTTGAGTTGAATGTCCTCACGGAAGTACCACAACGCATTGTCTGGCCCATTATCTTGTCCAATTGTTTCATCAATTCTTATGCATTGCTGCGAACATAGAAAAATTAATCAGCGCCTGTGATGTCACTCAAAGGCTTACTTGTTGAGCCTGTGGTTGTGGTTGTGGCTGTGGCCCAGCAGGTTGGGTCTGAGGCTGTGTGAATGCAGGTTGAGACCATGGCTGAAACCATTGATTCATAGGTCCAAAGGACCGCGGCCGCTGAGGGAACGATGGAACCTACTCAGCAGACAGTATGAATGTAGGAATATCAAGGTTAAGAACGTTTGTAGAACTAAGTACCTGAAACTGTCGAAACTGACGCCGAAAACGGTTTGGCCAATTTGGTTGAGCATAGAACATTTGTTGTGGATGCTGAACTGATTGTGGATGGCTAACTGGCTGTGTATTGTGTTGCTGTTGTGGCTGAACCTGGTGGTGGCAAAAATTGGGGCATTGTGACAATATTACTAGTATAGTACTGGATTACCAAGTTTGGGATGTAGTCTGAAGGAAACAGTTCAACAATACTTGGACGACGAATCTGTAATATGACAGTTACTGACCATGCTATTCTTACGAGGATGACAAGTTGCAAGTGTTGAACGAACCTGTAAGGTTTGGGGGCTCGGTGACAGTTGTTGCGACTTGATGAATGCTGCATACCATAGCTTTGGATGTATTTCTGGTCGCGACTTGCAGAACGATCCAAACTCGAGCATTGAATCCAAGTCTCGGCCTGCCATATCAATCGTTTATATAGATCTAATATCATAAAAATGCAATCTGCGTACCTTTGAACAGATCGATTAGCTCCCTAACAGCACTTTGATGGGCAGGGTTAAAACTGAGGAAGTTTGCCGTGGGGGGACATTTATTGGCAATGGAGGTCAGGTTATTAGCGTACATTTGACTGTAAGCTTCAAAATTCGAGGGGACAGGGGTGCTTTGGTCCCATGAATGCCATGGCATGGTGAAAACATTGAAGTAGTTTCTGAACAAGTTGGTCCAGTCAGTTTGCTGAGCAGGTCCTTGTCCTTGTGTCTGTACCGGTCCCTGTGCCTGTTCTTGAGATGGCCACATAGGACCCTGTGGAGGAAGCCATTGGCAATTTCCGTTAAGGTAGAAAACTTGGAGAAAAATTGGTATTAGAAACGTTTTCATAGTTGAAGAAACCATCCTTCAACCTTCCCCTATTGCCTATTTGACAGAATAAAAACTTGAGCATTCTTATAACCTCGTACAGAAGCGGCATTATGCAATTTATTTCGTTGCATTGTTCGATTGCCTTGAGTCTGGACAATAATGGTAGCCGACGCCATTAACTGAAAAAATCTCCCGCTAAGAATAGGGTTTTAACAATAAATGGATGATTGTTGAATATTTCATAACCAGTGCAATAAAAACTAAAAGACCCGTGGCAAGGGCATACATTTTCTTTCTTTCTTTAATAGCTTTTGTCGATTATATAAATAAATTTTGAAATGTATATTTTAGGTATCATGATTATTGTTTTTACATATTACTGGAGGATACAAAGTTTTGAGCATTTTAAGCTCGAAGTATATCTAACAGACACAGGCCTGCAGTGTACAATTTAAAGGCACCTTTATATGCATGAGTTTTCATGAGCATTATATTCGTTTGCGCAATTATCTACAAAAAAGTTTGAAGTTCAGAGTCGAGTCTTTTAGAAGATTCAGACAGAGGGTAAACGCTTTGGGACACTTAAGACGCTTGATTTGATGAGTAAAGAAATCCAATCCAATTGAAACAGAAAGTAAAAGAAAAGAGAAACTCATACAATATATAGCTCTTGAAGGGTCAGCATCCTTTAGTTTACAAAACAAGTTTTTCTTGTGACGTCACAATTAACTAATTCTCTTACTGGGGTAAAAGATGTTTCACCTTGCCCCCTCGTATGGTTGAAGGAGGACTCTTCTTAATCATCCTTCTTGGATTTACTTCTTGTCTTAACCCCAACCTCTGTATCAACGACGTTGTTGTTATTTTCTGTGACGATGTCACGGACGGATTTAGGGCCAGATCTTCGTCGCAGGTAAGCTTGATGGAAGAAATGGGCAAAGAGGACAAAGTAAGACGCATACATTAGGAATCCCATGTGCAAGTGGTGGTACGAAATGTCACAAGCGTCTTCGTTCATCTTCACCCAATAAGCGTAGGAGTTGACGACGATCCCAACCACCATTTGTGACAGTTGGAACAGTGTGATGCTAATTGCAATAGGACGTGGAATGTGGACCCTGCAAGCCTGTGAATGAATCATAAAATGCTTACTTCGTCCTTTGTATTATAAATTGACGAGAGGATTGAATTACCTTTAAGGCATAGTAGGAATACATGAAAGAGTGAACCAGATAGTTCATCACGACGAACCAACGGGCCGGTGAGATGTAATCTCCATAAGAATACCACGAGTATAAGAGCACGGTGCAATGATGATACCTTAAAATGCAAATTAATTTTTTGAAAACAATGAAATAAGTATGAGCAATGGAACTTAAGATACTTACCAGTGCAGGAAAATTAGGGGTTGTTTTCGCAAAACAATGAAAGCAGTGTCACCTACAAAAGTAGATCATAATGACTCTAATGACTTGGTCAAGGTTAATATCGTTGACCTACCCAGCTCCACCACTTTAGACAAGACAAAGAGAAAGGCCCAGAATGCTGATGTTTTGCTCACGTCATCGCTAGAAAAAGAAATTGGTGGAAATGTTAATATTCCAATTGACAAATAATAAGACCATATTTGCAGCTCTGGTAAAAACTCATTGTTTTTGGGTTTGGAGAAGTGAAAGCGAAATGCACATCATCGTTAAAATTATTGAAAGTGAAATTACACACCACAAGTAAACCAAACCGGCTAGCTGAATATTCAAGTTAAAGTGGTGACATCGTTGGCCGAATAGATATCAAGTGCGACATATCTATCTATCTCAAGTAAATATAGTCAGTTTGTTCTTTTGGAACATTCATTTCTGCAAGCTTTGGTTGAAGTATCGTTTGATGCCTAATGACTATTATTGATTGAAGTAAGAACACATAAATATTTGCATGCATATATTTTGCAGATGTTCGCAGTTTGATTGAAACGGTGCGAAAGATTGAAATATCAAAGTGCCCAAAAACACGACGACAAACGGACAGGGAGGCAAGACAAGTGGCTGACACTGGCGCTTCTCAACAATCCCATATCAAATCACGCATTATTGCCATTTCTTGTAACGAAGCCGTGTATGCGCTGTCTCAATTCTCAAAGCAGCTCAAGTGAAAATATCGAACCAATGAATGAATGGACATGTCTCTGTATTGTTGCGACAATGTAGGTCTCCTGTTGTTGTAACACAAGAGATCTCTACAAAAACTACAGTTAACTGACCGGTTGAACTCTTTTCCCATTCTGCCTGTGATTTGAACAAGTGTTATTAAATCACAACAGGTACACAGGGACAGGTAGATAGTTGCGATTTGCGATTCGTGTATGCCAATTGAAAACCTGTCTCAAATTCCCAATTTCATTTACATCAACAAAAGTAAATGACTGACTATGCATGCATCTGTCGGGACGACTTAATCTACTGCCCCAAATTAATCCTATCCAACATGCAAACTATCACAGAAGATTCGACTTGCCTACAAGCAATGGCTTTACAATGCTGTTTCTAATTACGACCCTAAATACTTTCAAGCAAATGGAAAATTATAAAAAGGTATAGTAGTGATTATGACACAATTGCTTTGTTCATCATTGTCACTTTCGACTCAATATAATTTTATGTATAAGAAATGTGAGCACATTGCAAAGGGTCTTACCAAGAGGAACAAACGGAATGGTGGAAACCGTTGGATTGTTGCAAAATAGCAAGGAGTTCTGGTAGGGTTCTTGCCGTCGCCATGATGGAGAAAATGGCTAGAACAGTGTTCCAGAGGGTCAGAGCTCCTCTAATTCCAAATGGCTTTCTCTCCCTCATGAACTTTTGTCCCGCAAAAATGGCACACAGGTACACAGCAATGAACACGAGGCATATCCACCAGTATGAAGACATCCATTCTGTGTGCTCACGATAATCAAAACTTTCAAACAACTCAAATCTTTTGTTCAGACTTGCGGCCACATGCCCTGGCGTTCTATGCATGTCGGGGTCAACTTTTGCACTCATTGTTTACGATGATTGGTGATCGAACGCACAACACAATTTAGTCTTAAAATTCTTCCCTTTTTCAAGAGTTTCAATCTGCCCCGATGAAAGGACTTGGACTTAAACAGACTCCCTACTGCCTTCCTCCTTCATGTTGTCACACACATCCGGTTTGGACCTTTACAGAAAGTGCACTGTGGGCCATTAACAATTTCTTGTTTGGCCGTATAAGATTGAGGTGAGGTGAGATCACGTCACATTGGATGGGATGATTTCTTTGTGGCTTAGAAAGTGTGACGAGATTTCTTGGGTGCACGGTGCAACAGCTATTGCAGAAAGACTTTGAATTCACAATATTTTTGAATTCATGCATCTTCAAGAAGCGATGCGCACCTACCTTGACTATCTTGCGTGTGTGCAAAGTTAACTTTGGGAAAAGAAAAATGCATGTGTGCACAAACGCACTTTGCAGTGTACTTGCAGCACTTTACGGTTAGCTTCTTCTGTTATTAATGTTATTTTGTTCCTTTGAAAAAGATGACCATGCCAGTGCCTTATGGCTATACACAATTGAGGCCTCTTGCTGTCTGTAAAATGCGCAAGTATTTATAAGAATTCTGATGGTCCTCCAGGTATTTAAATTATCATTCTTAGCCAAGATGACCAAAGATGGGGAAGACGGCAATGTTAGTATGATGTGCTGAGACACAGAGGAAACAATGCTTTGTCTCAGTCTACCCCAATAAATAAAGTTGATCTGAATAATCAAAGAGATAAAGAAAAACCGACGACTTGGAGTGCTCCGTAATTGGTCTTTATTTGAAAGTAAGTAACATTGCATTAGGATAACAATTTTGGTAAAGTGTGTGATTCCATTTTGTTTTGTAAAAAATTAATTTTGCTGCATGCCTGTATATGAGAGGCTCCAAACAATTCTTGTGTCAAACTCTGAACCTTCTAACTCCGAGATAGAACGTCTTTAGTGTTGTTCGTTGATTGTAGTTGTTAGTTGTTCGAGTGAATGTCCATGTCCATCTCAATGGGTTCAATGGGAAGTCCTAAGAGTGCCTGGATCCTGTAGAGGTACGAGTACTCCCTAGCATTAGGTAAGTGGGCGACGACACAGGCGCTTAGGGCACTTCTGTTCAAGTTCATGTGACTCGCGTCAAACCAGTCGTTGACTTTGCTGTCGTAACATTCGACGTACGGGATGGTTGTGGTCCCTGTTCACACAAGACACAAGTTATCAGGTTGTTGCGTTATAGACCATGGCGTTTTCACTCTAATTTACCATTGAAACCCCCCATACAAATTAGTAGACCATCAGCGGAGACGGCTGCGAAGTTACTGCGTGGGTGTGCCATTTCCGGTATCATCTGCCATGATCCAGTGTTCTCATCGGGCTCAAATCTCTCCCCAGAGCGAAGTCTTGTGAAGCCATTGAAACCTACGATAAGCGTCGTTCAATAAAATACATGTTCACAACTGTCATGAAGGGTTTGCATGTACAGACCTCCCATCGCGTAAATGTGGTCACGGTAGGTCACGAGTGAAAGTCCACTGCGAGCTGTATTAAGCGCTTGCATAAAGGTCCACTGGTCATCCTGTAATAAACACGGTTGCATTTAAACCTGTCGTCAATTTTTTAATAACTGAAATGCAAACCTCTGGGTCATAAACTTCTACAGTGTTTAAGACTTCGGTTCCCGTAAAGCCTCCTGCAATGTAAATTTTTCCTTCCAATGAGGCAGCCGAAGCGTCACTTCTAGGTCTGTTCATCGAACCAATCATTTCCCATTGATTACGGGACGGGGTGTATTTTTCTGCCGATGTCATTCTTGATCTTCCATTATAGCCCCCGCACGCATAGATGAGTCCATCTGTCAAAACGATGTTGCTATTAAGTTGAGTTCTAAAGGACAAGTTCTCGACTACGGATGTATTGATGTTACCTAATTCACAGCAACTGACATAGCATCGGGGAAAAAGCATGCATGCTCTTTCTTCCCAAATGTGCGTTGTTGGGTTGTACCTTTTGACCTGTGGTAACAATTTTGACAATGATAACGTATTAATTAGCACAGTTTTACACACAAAATCGCGAATGACTCTAATTGCCTACCGTGTTGAAATGCTCTTGACCATCAAACCCACCGATCATGTAGATAAATTTGTCAAATGAAACCAGTCCATGGTATGCTCGAGGGGTAGTGTCACTGTTGTTCAAAAGGAACCATCGATCCGCTCTGCGTATTTCATTACAATGAGACAAAGTCAAAGGGAAATATAGATAAATTTGAATGTCAAAGCCTACCGAAGGTCATATGTCTCAGTGAAGGAGGTTGGGCTCCCTGCACTCCATCCTCCCACAGCAAAAACTACTTCATAAGGAACTCTCGGCCTCGCCAGTGGGTCGTTCAAATCCACGTCTGCGTTTCGTAAGGAATCGATGGAAGACATGAAGACTGAGGGAGCTTCAAGTGCACGCCGGATAGCTGCCTCTTCTTGAACAGGACGCCATGGGACAACGACGTTTGTGAAATAACCTGTATATAATAGCATTTTAAAGAATGCATTTTCATAGGATTCTGTGAAGAGTGTAATTTGTGATTACCGTAGCTCATGAGTCCAAACCGAATGCATGTCAGAAGGTCAGGAACGTATCTTTTCCTTAGTCCCGGCGACTGTTCCACCCACGTCCTTATTGCGTCAAAGACCGCAGCTTCATTTCGTATGTTCAGATGGTCCTCTTTCAGGAAGAACTTGAGTCTTTCTGGCGTCAGTTCCAAGTAGTCCCTTGTCTTGACTATCTTTCGGAAGTTGTGCAGAATGTAGTACTTGGCCTTGGCTTCCAACCTCGCACAAAAGTATTGGCGACAAAAGGAGAAAATTCTGAGTGAATTTTCTGGGGACATGATTTGGATGAGATAACGGCAACATTTCTGGATCATTTCTATCATCCTGTATCTTTTCACGGTAGCCATAAGGTCGACGACGATGGAGGGTGACTTGAGGAAGTCTCCAGTGTATGCGTATTCCAGAATACAGTTGAGGCTTCGTGAGTTGACCGTTTTGAGCGAAACGCGTTCACATTTCTCGACCTTTGGTTGAGGTCCTTTGGGGTTGACTTTGGGCCTTTTGAAATAGCAGTCGTAGAAGGATGGGACGCTGGAAAGCAAGATGGTACGATGCGCTCGGAATACCTGTCAAAGAGAAAAGGTCTGAAGTCAACCTTGCATTCAATCAACATGAAACTTACTTTTCCATCATTGGATTCTATGAGACAGTCGCATAACAAATCGTCAAGAACAAAGTCCGTCCATCTCGGAGGAAGGCACTGTCTCTTCCTTTTCATCACTTGTGGCTTTTTCTTCTCATACTGGAACTGAGGCTGCGGTGTCTCAACTTGCCCAAAACTCCACTCTTTGCTAAAAAGTCGTCCCATCATGAGTGCAACGTCCAGCTTCGACTCCAAACCCACGTCCGTGGTAAATGGGAAGGGTGGGTTGAAGCCTTTAATGCTACTCCGAGGGTTCTTGCTTCCCCCACCATCACTGCCCCTCTTCTTCCTCTGATTTGCAGGTTTGGTCCTCCTCTTACTGGCACCACAACTACTCTCACTTCTGGCACCACCATCACAAGTATTATTTTCTATCTCCTGAAGGAAGTTACGAAGGTCCAAGTCAAAGGTTGAGGGTGACGACTCGAGAAGAGAGGGCGGCGGTGGGACGTAGCCGGGTGGTAGTGGTGGAGGTGATGGTGGTAGGTGGGCCACCCCAAAAATATTCTCGTGGATATTGGCGAGGGCTGCTTCAATGATGGGTGACCTTCTTATCAGCCTTGGGATCTTACTTCGGACATAGCCAGTGCTCGAGCCAAAGGCAGGGCCAGGGCGAGAGCCCGAGGTGTGGGGGCGTCGAGGGGTGGCAGTGGTGGTGGGGCGAATGGCGTCATTGTCTCGAACTATGGCTGTTGTTGGACGCCCTCCTGGTTTTGCCATCTCACAACAGGATGCACACGGAGTCTATGCACGAGCCATTGGGAAGAGCCAGAGCCAATTGCATGTTTGCTCGTCATCCAACTCAGTTTGTAGCCATAGCATCCCCACTTTCAGAGAGTCAGAGAGAGAGAGAGTCGGCAGCCGACACTCGCTTCTCTGCCTCAGACGCTCTCCAGACTCAGAGGAAGAAACAAGTCACGTTTTTTCGCAGCTCCGACTCAACTCTCTTCTCTTCTCTTCTCTTCCCTTCCTTTCTTCTCTCAACTTCTCCTTTGTTTCACGCGAAAGGTGAGTAACCTCCTCCTCCTTTTCATTCTTTCTTCAGTTTCAAACGTTGGAATTGGAGTGTCCTGAAGGGTGTGGTTCAGTGTCTCATTGTCTTTATCTTTCCAGCTCTTTCGACATCAACGACATGGGTGGGTGCTGCTCCAAGAAAACCGACAATGACGCGACCCCCGCCGACTTTGGTAAGTGTCTTTCTTTCTTTCTTTACTACTACTACCACCCCACCCCCTCTCTCTTCCTCTCATCATGAGGAGAGAGAGAGAGAGGGGGTGGTGTGGTGAGAGTCTCCTCCTCCCTTGTCAAAATGTCTAATTTGTCGTTCTTTCTTTGTATAGGCACAGACAGTGCTACTGGGGCACAGTCCGAGGCTACCTTCCCCCCTTGTGAGAAGTGTGGACGGGCTCATGCTCCTGACGCACCTTGTGGACAAGATCCTCCTTCTAACTGAATCAACAAAACCAAAAACAAACCTTCAATCACCACCAACATCATCTGTCTCACCGTCATGAACATCATCATCATCACTATCGTCTGTCTATCTCTAAACTTTTCGTCTTTCATCTCCGCCTTCAATACAGACTGACCAACGTAACTTTGTATTCAAACTAAATTCCAACCGTCACACTGTTGAACGAAATATCATATCAATATGATGTAACATTATATTATAGTCTGGTAGACTTAAGTCTTTCAATAAAAAACACTTTCAAAATGTAACACTCTCGGGGATTTGTCGTTCATAGGATAACACTTTATTATTTGGTCGAATTCGAATTGAAAAAAGTAACATCATCATCATCATAGATTGTTAATTAGTTCGTAGTAGTAGTTGTTAATTTCAGTCAGTTCATCAAATAGCATACCTTAGCTTTTACTCTTTTGCATCAAAACAAACAGTATCACATTAGAACTGGGATTAATTATTAGAATTACAAAAAAAAACGACAGGCGCAGCTGTACATAATACTATTTTTATGAGATTTCATTCAGATTAGATATAAAAACATGATTGTCTTCAACAATTAATGCAAGGGTGGAGGGCCCCTCCCTCTCTCTACTCTAGGAATCGACGTTTAATTTTGTACATAAAGTGACCTGGAGTGTCGCCATTGTTCTCATTGACCTTAGACCTAGTTTGAACTTGAACAGAGTGATTGCCGACATATTCAACCCGTCCTCCACATGCTGAGAGTAGGTCCTTGATGTACTTTAAGGGAACACAGTCTAACTTGACTTGTAGGGGGACGTTGAGGCTGTTTAGATCACACAGGACTTTGGAGAAGTTGAGGACTTGGGCGGAACTTGCCAAGTCAAAGTTTGCCCAAGAGAACTCTTTCAGATTCCTTAAAAGGGGGAGGAAATAGTGGGGGATTATTGCATCGATTCGTTTCCCTTTCCCTGCATCGGCGGAAAACCTGCTCCCCGAGTGAGAGGTGCAGTTGGTGGTGGAGGAGGAGGAGGAGGAGTGGCCCCCGGAGGAATTGGGACCATCTTCTTGGCAGACGACTTGACAATTGTCCATGTTGAGGACGCAAAGGTAGAGAAGACTTGAGGCACACTTGGCCATTTCCTTGAAACACTTTTCGTTCAAACCTTGATTTGAGTACTTGAATCTCCAGTTTTTCATCACCAGTGTTTGCAATCGAGGCAACTGCTTGATGAGTCTGAATGTCTCCAAAGGATTGCTCTTATCACCCGTGATGGCACTTGGGATTAACTCCAGTTTGTCGTTGCTGATGTCAAGGTAGGTAATTTTGCTAGTGTCCACAGAAGGGAGGAGATGGATTAGGATGTCTGAGGGTTTCATAATTTTTGTTTTCTTGGCTTCAAGGGTCATTCCTCCCAGGCGCAGATAACTCAGCTCTTTGGGGCAACCCTTGGTCATGCCGGAGATGGACGACAGTTTGGTGTTCAAGCTGGTTGTGGAACCGTGACTGCTTCCAAATGCATGGCCAAACAGACGACTGCCAAACCCCAAGTTGATCCCACCAGAACCTTTCCGAAGTGTAGAGGGATTGCTTTTAGGTATGGGAGTGGTGGGAGTTTCAGGTCTCTTGTTGTTTTTTGGTTTCTGGTTTAGGTTGACGTGCATTCGTACCATCGACAGATCAAGGTCTTGTAAGCATGAAGTCGCAAGAAACGATTCCAGAGTCTCAATTGTACGACTCTCCTACAACAATAAGAAAAACAGACATTTAGATATTAGCATAATTGGAATATAGACTTGTCTAATGTACCTGGATAAAGACACTCCATCCTTGGACCGATAGTAGTCTCAAAGTTGAGTTTTTTGCTAATGAGTTTGACACTAATTGTAGTGCATCATCTCCAATTACGACGTGAGAAGACGATAGGTCCACCATTTTTAGACTTGTATTTTCTTGTAAGGCCAACAACACCGGTAGTACGTCACAAAGCTTCATTCCTTCCATTCGCAGTGAATGCAGACAATCCATTTTTCTCACAGTTTCACCCAAACATATTACGTCTTCCCAGTTCATCACACATTTGGATAAGTTCAAATTTCTTAGGCCCAGCAGTGGAGAAGGACTGCGAAGCACGGTGAAGATTTCATGAAATCCGTCGGTCTCGTGATTCGCTTTGTCGCAGATTGGGACAGGCAAAAAGTTTCGTCGGAACTCCAGTGGAGACTTGCTGTTGAGACTATTTGTATTGCTAAGACTGGACCCTGGGCTTAAATTTTGAGGAGAATTAGTTCTCGAGGAATGGCAAATGGTCAGAGGAGGGAGTCCGATAGACGGAGATGTTCCGATGGATGGACTGACGCCTTGGCAGTTTTGAATCTGAATCTGCAATGGCGTTTGAGGTTGGGTAGGAGGAAGGGGCAAGCCAAGTTGGTATTGGTACGGCTGGGGAGTAGAGGAGGCAGAGGACTGAAGTGGATTTAGTATTCCTGAATGGTTGAAGCCCTTCTTTCGTCGTATTGATGGTGACTTCATTCCATTAATGCTCCCGTAGGTGTTTAGTCTGTGCAGCGAGCTCTTGGAAGCCAAGCTAGAGTCATTGAAACTGTAATTGTCCACCAAATTTGGAAATGGAAAGGGTTCCAGAACTACTTGATTTTCTTGCTCAGCGCTATTTGATCTCCAGGAACCCATAAGACTCAGAGAAATTAGGGGTTTCACTCTTAGAAGCTGAGCCAGAGCATGGAATCCTTCAGGACCACAACCCAAATGGGGCAAATGTAACACTTCTAAGCTTGGATGGGATTTGATGAACTCCACAAGTTGTACCAACTGCACCGATGTCAGGTCCATATCCAACACTAACTTCTTCAAAAATAAACTTGCTCCTTTGGGATCTCCAAGAGCCAACGACAACGCGTCCACCACAGGTTGGAACCTTGTATGCTCTTTGTCCTCCAAGCATGTCATGATAATTTCCAAACACTTGAGCTTCTTGATGTGACTGACACTGCAAGGATAATAAGGATAAGGCTAGGCTGTTAGTACGTTCAAGCGATTGCTTACCTTTGGAAACACAATAGTCTGTGTAGTTGTGAACTAAGGAGGTTTACTTCAACCGGGTTCCACTCGCTTCCGGGAATAGATGAAAACTTGACTGATGAGATCGACTCATTTTGACAAAGACCTTCAATAACTCTAGCCAACGCAGCGGAATATCCAGGCCTGATAATTATTTCTACAGACTCCAATGGGCAATGTGGAGACGAGATCACTTGTTTGTACTCAGATACCCACTCAGAGCTCAGGTTGATTGTGGCATGCTTCAAGTTGACCGTTTTCATAAGGCAGCTTACCGCCCTTAAATTGGACTCGTAAAATCCCGCAGACCTAAAAAGTCATTTAAAATGAGAATCTCTTTGCAATTTTTGTCAGAAATATAGTACCTCAGCAGAGCCAGGAGATAATTGAAACTGGTGTCCAGTAGACTCATAGTAAGGAATACAGAGGCACTCTTGTTCTGGAGGAGTTCCATTAACATTGCCAACACTTGAAACACGACGGACTGAACTTTTACTTGGTTGTGCTGTAACTCCCCTAAGTCTGGAAGTAGGCCCATGCTGATCTAAAAGGGTTAGAAGAAACGTTGTAAAGACCCAACTTTAATGGCAGCTTTAATTAAATTGTTGTAAATTACTTTGAGGAGCTGAGGCGTCTGAATTTGGAACTGCAGGTAGTACGCTGCCAAGAAAGGGGTTAACTTTGGATGCAGCAACGTCAGTTTCTTTGAGGGGTTAAATTGATTCTTCTTGGTTTTGACAAACACTCCCTTTGGTCTGGAAAGTAGTCCAAACCTAACTAGATCCAAGTTGGAGCAGAAATCTAAAACTTCTGACTCTGTATAAAAGATATGAGACGGTTCCAATTGTCCATCGGTAGACTGGTACTTATGGGAGTGGGCTGTTGATAAATGCGTTAAAACCAATTTTCCAAACTGCTCCAAAAGCTTCTGGTATTTTGAAGGGATGGAAGACACCGTGTCCTTGGTCTGGCGATATGTGGGGGAAATTGAAGATGAACTTGATCCTGAACCATAACTGGAAGTTGTTGCAGTTGCTCTACCATTGCTGCTGCCTGATTGTGAAATAAGACAACCCAGGAGTGCCGTAAATAGCTCTGCATTAGAGTAGGGTATGTCTCCAATCTGTAAGAATCAATTATTGGAGTACAAACTTATTTAAAAGAGCCAAGTATGTATGCAATTACCTCTTCAAAGACGGAACAAAGCAAAGCCAGCACAAATGGGTTGGAAGCCAATTGTACCAAATCATCTCTTTCCGAGAGGATTTCACAAAGTCGAGTTTCACACCCAGAAAATTTCCTCCCAGTGAAAAATCTTCGGACAAAGAGCTGTATTTGTGTCCACTCCATTCCACTCACAGAAAATTTGCGAACACATCGAACACTTAGGCTGTTCATATTTATGGTAGGACTTGGTTTGGACGTCACTAGAACCATTGACTGGGGAAAGAGGTTTCCATTCAACAGATTTTCGACATCTTGGAAAATCTCAGAATAGTCTTTGTTCTTCAAGTTTTCACTATTTAGTGCATCATCCAATCCATCCAGGATTAACAAAAGTGAGGGGCCCAACTGGTTCAAGGCTTTGAGCAGAGTTGACGCTTTCATACGAGATGCAACTGACTGCTTAGGAATCAACTCTTTTAATAGGAATTTTGTCAGACTCCCTCGAACCTAAGATGCAATTTACAAAATGAGTCAATTTAAAAGTGAAGTTTATATGAAAGCTGCAAAAGGACCCTTACCTGGTTCAGAGGAACGTAAAAGATAACTTGAAATTCGCCAACACGAGTATTGATTGAGGTGGAAGTGTAATTGTAAGAATGATAAGAAATCCACTCGTGCAACAATTTCATGCAAAGAAGCGTCTTCCCACTGTTGGACTCTCCTTCCACCCACATTGTTCTCGAGGAGTCATCCTCACTCTATATTCAATGACACTTATTAATAACACTTTCAAAAAACAAATGATTCTTCCTGACTTACCGTCGGAGTGAATATCTGATGCAGTGGAATGGGCTTCAAGTTATCTGCATTTGCGTTGTACTGTTGTCTCAAATCCAGGGAGGAGTTCAGGAGGGCTTTCTTTTTTGATGATGACGTGGTCCCATAAATCGAAGGAAGGACTTGATAAACGACGGGACACAGTTCGTCCAACTCGCTTGACATCATTTGGCTCCGGTACCATGATGGCGCTTCCAAGTAGTCGCCCAGTATCCAGCGGTACCTGCAACCATCTCAAAGTTAGACCATAGTCTAATTGCATAGCGTTGAACTGGTTCATCGTAAAGTAAATGCTAACCATTCTTTAATTTTAATTACTATCTTAGCCTGTGGCTACTTTTTAATCAACACCAATAAAACAAAATTGTCTCCCTTTGCTTTTAATTGTTCTTGGCCACCAGTGATAACATGAACACTATAAAATCCACGAATAACCTTGTCTTTGCTACAATAAAAATAATGAAACCCATTTGCTTTGCATGGGATGATGGGTGCATTGCTGATGCTGAAGGACCTTACACGCTCATCATCATTGTAATGGCCTGTCCTTATAAAGCGTATTTGTGAAAAACAATTCCGTTAATTTAGCAAAAGTTAATGGTAATGCCATTACCATTTTGCATGGTTGCACCGAAAGTAATGATTGGAAAAGTAAAGCATTGTCCCTCCTAAAAATGTGCAATTAATTTCTTGAGTTGAACTAAATCGGCAAGCGTAAAAGGAAGCATAATAATATTTTTACGACTACTTCATCATCACAGAAGAATGCAGGAGGCAGACCCGCAGTTAATCGAAAAAAGTCAGCTAAAAATTGTGATTATGTGATCATGATCAAGAACACGGCGTTGACTTTTGAAGCGGAAAGCTATCTGGTGCAATCGACATTTAAAACCTAATGGACAAAATGTGTACCTAACAAATTGCATCATATTCTAATTAATATTCTGATCATCGACGCAATTCATTTCAAGGAGCGAACAACTAACACTAACTACACAAAATCAGTGGAGTTGGATAATGCGAAAGTCCATTTTTGGAAATGTAGGCATAATGAAAACCAATAACATTTTGTTCAGCAGCAATAATAAAATGAATTGTGAAAAGAAAACTAATTGCTTTCTTGTCTACCTATGTTTCTCATTTGTCCCAACATTACCTCTTAATTAAATCATAATCAACATCAGCAATTATTAACAGAGTGGGACCACAAGATGGCAAAAACGTTTTAGACAACAAAGGGGGAATGTGACATGAATACTAACGACCTAATACTCCTTTCCGCAAAACATGCACTGTTGTAAAAATCTGATGAACATGGCTAAGAGTATTAGCATAGATAATCCTGTTGTTTACCTGGATAGCAGGGCCTGCTGCAGGAAGGGGATTACACTCGTCGAGTCCCTGTCCATTGTGTTTGGAGTTACAGAATTGGACCGCATGCCCCATGGCCTTAGTCGCATCGAGGATGACCGCCCATTAGATACAATGGGCTGGCTCTTGGTGTGCGTCAGGGACGGAGGGTTCTGAAAGTTAAGAGAAATAACAACTTCTTTATAACATAATTCTTCAAATAAAAACATGCAAACCCACTTTTCATCTTTCACAATAAAATCTAAGACACAACCTTCCAGTTCAACTCTGAATTAAAGGAAAGTATTTCGGCTTTTTTATCACTAGACTAGAATTCTTGAGATTTCGTTTTGCACAAATAAATTGAAGAAAAAAATGTGTTAAATTCCTCAATACTTCAAGAAATGATCCTTAATGATTCACTTAAATTTTATAGCTGTCATAAACAGACTTTCCTGGACGTCTTTCTTTTAATCTCTGTACTGCATGGAAGTGGAAAAAAAAGTGGTTCTCTAAACAAAATTTCTTAAAGAAAGTAAAAAAGACACAAACACACACCCACACGAGGAATGAGAGCTTTCTTTCTTCATGAAAAATGGGGATAATTGCCATCCAATAAACCACACACTCGCACTCCTCCAAACACATTCACCAAAAATCTCAAAATTCTTCATTTTACCCAATTGAACACGATTCATCTGTGGTGATGTGTGATGAGGATTACTTTTAAAGCCTCATCTCATGCCCTGAACCAAAACTTAGAGACACTGTTTGAAAAACTTTTTGGTGGGGTTGAGTAAAATAAACTATGGACAAAAATAGTTAAAGTGCTCTATTAGCACACGCACACTCTCGGGACTGTGTGAGAGGTTGTGGAGAGATGGATGGATTTTAGGATAGAGACCCCCTCGGTTACAAAAGAATGTGTGGCGTGGCGTGGCTTGGCGTTTAACTCCTTCGTCAAATCATCATCGATATATTATTTTTATAACCAAATCTCAAGCCCAAATGTCAAAGGATAAAATATTGTTATGACTTTTGAAAGAATCCTTCACAATGCCATAATAAAGAACATCACAATCAAATCAAACACACCTTTGTCTTCAAGAGTTATTAGGAAACTGCGTGAGCGGATGATGATGGCCCACAGCGGAGAGTTGAAGAGTGGACCAAAACTCAAAACGTTCATCTTTTTTTAACACACAATATCTTTTACATCAAACATGTAATGCATGAAAATATACACAAAGGAGGGTGGGCTTGACATGAACGTGTACGATTCTCTCTAAGCCTCATTAGTCATATAAATCAACAAAAGGGAAATGTAGTCCAGAGACTCAGCAAATATAAATATTTCCTTCACTGCTTTCATTAATCACACTTTTGGTATCTCCTTTTGCTTCCTGGTGCTTCCAGGAATGTATTTACACAGGACAATCCGAAGCATTGCTCTTTTGCGTCCAACTCAATTTCAGCGAGCAAACCAAAAGGGCTCCTTAAAGATAACTAATCAAGTAAACCAGCACTATTACATGAATCAACAACCTCGTTAATGTGACCACATCCGTCGAATAAAAACCACAAAATAAACCAGCACGTTTGTAAATAAAGTTTAACGCAGATTCCTCTTATGGTAGCTCTTTAAATGTGGACTGGGCAATCTGATTGATAAATAGATGCGATTCTGTGCAACAAGGCAATAATAATAGAGACAATTTCCGCTCTTCTGCACCTATTTCCGTCGAGTCCGTAGTTAAATGTTGATACTGATGATGATAGAATGCACATCCACAAACCAAACCCCAGGCTACACTCGTGGTTCCGGATTTGTATTTATAATTTCCACACTTTCACTTCCCCCATTGTTGTAGGACACTAATGTACACTCAGCCAGATTTGCACCCCACTTTTTTGTTGATAGCTAAATGTCAGAGTAGAGCAAATTTCAATTTGGCATATTTCGACCACTTCCCAACTTGGCCTGGCAGTCAATGAGACAATGTCACCTTTAAACCGTGACTCGCCCAATGGAATTAAGGTCTATGAAGTGAGAAATATTGACTCTATCCAGCGTTATAGCTATGAAACCGATGATAGGGTGGTATTTAGTGGAGCAGACGACTCTAGTTGTTATTACAATTTCTTCTAATTCCAAAAGCAATTTACGGGCAACTGCTTGAACATGCAATGATTAGTAAAAAGAAGCAAAAGGTGGTATCCATAAGTAAGACCAAGCCCACAACCGTTTTGACACGATGATTCAGCGTCACGATGATGGCAGACGGAATATCAAAATGAGACACAGTTGGCAGAACAACAGCAGAGCATTTGCCCTCATGCCACGCTACGTTGCGTCAAATATAGAATGACATGAATAGCAAATATGATAATTTGCACACCACTTTTATTTTATTTGGTTGGTACCAGGGCTTGAAATTAAATAAATGTGTTATTATAACCAAAATCGTATATAAAGTAAAACTTGTCAGCGAAGCTCTGTTCTGTTGTGCCCAGCCATGATGGCTTTAGCTATCTATAACGGTGCAAGTCTTCTTGGTTACACAGATAAATAGGCAGTGATAATACGACACGGCATGACGAAAAATTGGCTTCATATTTCTTTTTGGTCAGCGAGTTAACGACATTAAGTATCATAAATCTCATCTCATAAGATTGTCATCATTTCATTGTCTATCTCCTGTCTCTCTATTTCTTGCATTTATAAAACATACTCACAGACAGGGCCTCGCCTTGCAAACGCTCCAACACCATTGTTGCAATCGTAGACTAGTTCTGCTTTGTCAGGAAAAATAATGTTCAGATTAAAAAAATTGCAAAATTTTAATATGTTTCCACATCACCATCGTAAAATACAGCACAAATAATAAATTGCTAACTTCATTCCTGGGTCCTACGACAACACATCTCTCCAGTTAATATGTGGCATATAAAACTTGCTTTTTATATTGGTTGGTTGGTTAAATCAATCAATTACTTGGTTTAACCAAGGTGAAGGAACTTCTAAACCTCTGGGACGATGGTTTAATTTATTAGAAACCAGTCATATCTCACACTGGTTCAAGTCGTTAGTAGGTATCAGGGCGTACGACATCAATAATTCATTTTATTCATTAGCAATGCAATGCATCACTCACACTCGTCATCACGTTAAACTTATTAATTGTAACTTATATACGCTCAAACCTTATTAATCGATGTCTTCGGACTGAGGGACGTTTATTCTAACGGCAAGGATGTGCGTAATTAAGCACACTATATGTCATCATCAATGCCAAGAATTGCGCCTTTGTAATTTTATCCCGAAGGCTGCGAGTGACGTTGCAATTTAGCACAGGAAACTCTATACCCTTTCTTTCTTTCATGGACCTGACATTTTCATACACACATGATCTTCTGTCAATAGTTTTTACAATGAGAGAGTTCGGAATGGACTGGATAAGGAAAACGTGAGGAAGATCCAAGTGTAAAGTCGTTGCGAGGTTAATGTGATGCGAATAACGCTGACATTCAACGGTGATTAATAGGCAATTTGATGACACAAAGTCGCCATAAGCTTTTATGATTGATGGTCAGCTATTGATTGATCATGCTTGTCGCAAAACCATACTCACACATACGTAGTCAGTCCAAACATTACTTTCATATTTCCAATAATAAAATGCAAATTAGTTAAGCCTATGGGACAACGTGAAAATTCTTTAGACTTTTTGGAGTTTTCCGAAGAAACTATTCTATCTAAGGAATTACACTTTTGAGTTTCTTTTTTGTACGAAAATCTCAAAACTTTTTCACTGAGACTGCGACCAAAAATGACTGAAGTGTTACTGCGTTGCCGTTTCGTATAGTCACACAGCAAACAGAAAAGTTATATTTCCTTGAATTTTTTAACAATTGAATTTTAACTTTTATAAGTGTCAAATGATGCACGACGCATCAGGGATGTACGATTTTTCAGTTTGTAAATAAACATTAGGCATCTCTTTATCTGGACAACTTACTTTACTTTGAGTATTCCAAAACTACGTCTGAATCAACAGCAAGTAATAACTTGTGTGCCGTTGTTGAACGCGTTGTTGAAAGTTGTACAACTCTTCTATCTGAATCTGACATCTAAGAAATAAAATATTGTATACTTCCGTCAACTTTCTTTCCTATCTATCAATTTGTCACCTCTCAAAGTCATGCACGCACAACAACCATGCACGCCAAGAGGAACTGTAATGTGAACAGACAATCTGACTGCCATCAGAATTTATGTAGGTGGTTCAATATGGTTTTTGAGTCAAGTATGGTAGAAAAGAAGTATGGAACGTGTTCACTGCACCTCCTAAAACAATAAATAGAAAAGGAAACTGTAATCAATGGCTTCATCTTGTACGATCAGGGAGATAATGATTGCTAAGAGTTTTAAAAGACATCAGATATCTTCCATATTGAAGGAAGGGGCTACATGCGACAATGATGTTTCTCCTCAAGGGAATGAGATAAATTAGTAGAAATATTTATGTCGTCACGAGGTTCATTATTATCGCTATATCGTGGGTAAAATTATCTTACACCCCAAGGGCCGACGGGTGCGAAATAATGACAAATTTGCACTAGTCATTCTATAAGAGTAAAGTAATAGAAGTTGCAGAAATAGGATTTTGAAAAAGAATAAAGGCTATCACCTTTGTCATTGAATCAAAGGAAATTACATCAACGACGACAAATGACATGTGACAGCAACACACTTAGCTGATAACCAAATGTTGAATTCCTTGAAAATACAAACGAAACATGATGCGAGCAAAGTTTCAAAATTCTACGTCGTCACCCCTCATTTTGACAAACAAAGCCAAATGTGACATGCTAAAAATAATTTAAGTGTCAGACGCTTCAAACCTGCAGACTAAAATGGGACCCTCCTGTCATCAGCTATTCTATTATTGGCAACAAAGGGGGAAACCCGCTATGCGAATTCTGTCTAATTAACTTTACATTAACGTGAACTCCTCACATACAAATAGATACTTTTTCATGAATTCTATTATTATTTCCACATAACTTTGGAAAACTATGAAGACTATGTACAAGGGTGTAATGCAAGTTGTTCGAGCCCAAAACCACAGACACAATTATTGTGATGGGGATACTTTCAAACGAAAAAGTGATGAAAGGTAAAAAGCAGACAGAAGAAGGATCTGTCCTGTATGATTATCAAACAATGACCCCACAGGGTTGTACCAGAGAAAGAAGACAACAAATAAATTTATTCGAAGGGTAAAATGGATTTCAGTTGTTTGTTGTCTGACGAATTCAACAGAAACCTAAAATGAGAGGAATAAATTGGGACGTGTACCTACGTCTATTAGATTACTAGCAGAGATAGAGAGAGATGAGATATTTTATTTCACTTGATAGAAGCCCTTCTTGCCGAAAATGGAGAGTCCATCAATGTCAGATTCTAACTGTTCAGTCAATTCTAGATAACTTATGAATATGACCGTTGATACGAGCGTCGATTAAATTAAGTAATCAATTTAAAATCACTGATGGATTTTTGGCTTAGAGCGAGGCTCTATCTAAGAAACCAGTATCTTCTCGCGTATAAAAAATGCGTAACTTTGCTCCACAGACTCATCCCACACAAAATCGCTTAATAACGAAACGATGTTCTGCCGGATCTTCAATTACCAATACAGTTGCCCTGGCAATCTGATTTACTACTTTAACCTTATTAAAGTTGTCGGGAAATGCCAACAACTTCATTATAGATAAATAAGTAGTCTTGTCATGATGATGACCAAAATTATTGCCTTGTTATCCCGGCATGGGAAAGGAAAAGAGGGTGTCATTAAGTGGAATCTGAGTGCTGGATTTTGGAATTTCTAAATTAAGGATTTTAAATCCGAACTTGTTTCAATTAAAGGGTCTTTTTTTAAGTGCATGTGCGTACTTTATGCTCTCCCCTCATTCTCATTCATTGTTGAAAAAGTTAAAGAATCCGAGAAAAGTGAAAGTATCGTATTCCCCATTTTAAAGGAAATTTGACCACCTACTGTTCCAAAGACACTACGTTAGTGTTACTTTTTAATGAATTAACTGAAAACCAAGCGTCGTTCTTGGAGGAAGATGAAGGATCTGATTTCTTTGCCCTTTTTGTTCACCCCTCGTTCTCACGTTCAACAGTAAGCTCCATCAATGGCTTCCTCAGCAACGTTTGTCTTGTCGTCAGTTAACCATGAAGTGCTTCTTACGAGCTCATAATTATGCCAAGAGAAGGAGGGCTCTCTTTCTCGCCAATGCGTCCTTTGAAGGATAATTACAGGGATGCAATAATGCAACGATTTTTCAATACACTTAGAAATTCTGGGTACTTTTCAAAGATTGCGTCAGGTTTGAAGAGCAGGTTGAACGGAAATTTACCACGTCATTTCACGCATATCATGTCAAAAGAATGGAAAGAAAGGAAAGTGTAGAAAGTAGTGGTAATGGAGCAGAAGAGCACTGTAGAAAGAAACGTACCTTTTACAATACAATAAAACGTTGGAAATTGAGTCTTCAACAATTCATTTTCGTAGTTGAAGTGTACAATGAAAATGCTTGCTTTTTTTCAGCCAGACCCTGGAAAAGTTTTGGTGTCTGGAAATTCTATAGCTGTCAATTGAATAGGATGGCGTCGTTGCATAGTTCGCCTTGCAATACATTCTATTGTGGTGGTATTTTCGAACCTACTTTCTAACTCGAATTGCTTGTTCATTGTTGTGTAGTGTGACTGGGGATTTTTGAGATGAAAAATGCTTTCATCATTTCAATTCAAAAATTCATAGGTGGTCAAACTAGAAGGCGCTTTGGAAAAGAAAGAAATAATAGAACTTACAAAATAAGGGTCCAACTGGCAGTAAACGTGTTCGTAGTCCTCCTGTTCGTTTTCATGATGGGAATGTGAGGAATTGGGTTGGGAAGGTTGGGAACCCGTGGGTGAGGTTGATCCAACTCCCGAACTGTCCCCGTCCCCTCTTGCCTCCACCACCCCCACAACCATCACGGAGGTATGGTTGTTGATGTTGATGTTGTGACGAGGGTCAACTTCTATTTCCTCCGTACTTTGACGTACGCCCACGCTCAGAGCGTCAAGAATGTTATTCACACTCCCGTCGTCCTCAGTTGTCTCACCTTTAATTTCACAAAAACCAAAATTCACAATCACTTTTCATTTCTACAACTGGCTTATCTTCACTCTATTCATTTCTATAATGCAGAGAGCTTAGCTATCTCTTCTGTCATCACATTTACAACGCAACTCCCTTTCGACACACTCGTTTTAAGATAGTCATATTTGGAAAACTGTCACATACGTACTACTCTAATAACTCCACACACAACGTCTGCACCATGTCGTAAACACAATTGGCAAAATCCTTCAGAGTAGATTATCTTGTCTTTTTTTAAGAGTAAAAGCAAAAGTAAATTGACAAGAACCACACTGGATTGAGCAATCTCACCAAAAACGGACAACTTGCATGTCTGATTAAAAAAAACCAATTTCTTTATGTTGTTTGTTAACTAAAAAATTCTATTGCTTGTTTGCTGAAGACACGGTTATTGAACGTTGAAGGATCAGGATTACTTCCCAAAAGGTAAGGATATGAACCCTCGTCCACGTCCAGGAGTGAAATGAAAGCGTAAATGTACCTGTTCCTAGGTTAAAAGCTGATGAAAAAAATGCGGTGGAGAGGAAGGGTCCTTAAGATAATAATAATAATGACAGTCTTTCTTGCAAGAAGAACTTGTAGCCTCCTCGTGTGCGTGTTGTCGTCCCAACTAAACTAAACACAGACAAGGTAACAATGCCCCTGTTTTCAATTTGCCTTTTCTTTCTTTAACCATGTCAATGTGCATGCATATTGCATATGTGAGTGAGTAAGTAAAGTATTCGTTTCGTCTCGTAATTGCAGGTGGTTGCACCTACTCTACATTCATCCACGTAACGTGGTTAAAAAGATGAGGATAAAAGAAGAAGAGGAGCCCGGTCTTCTGAAATTGTAATAATGATGATGATGATGGTAGTAAGGTAGCTCAGGTAGTTTGGGTTTCTTTCTTTGGGTTAAGCGAGAACAAAGTTATTGTGAGAAAAAAATGCTAAAAGCAGGTACAAAATTCGTACACAACACCAAAGGTAAACCAGTGTACCCTACCTACCCCTCCTTCTTTTCTCTTTGATGAGATGAGATGAGATGAGATGCGCTGAGATTGAGCAAAAAACTTAAACGTAAAAGTGTAATCACAAAAGATCAACCATCTCTTTTCTTACACCAAAGTTAAATCCAATCCAACACCAGGAATCACATAAAAAACGGGGAAAGGGTTTCCATCCTTGTTACCATGCTTCTTTTCCACTCTCTCTACGGATAATTACACTCCCACTCATGTATAGGAAGTTAAAGCTACATTAAAAGGAAAGGAACAAAACCGAGAGTCCAGACTCAGAGATCTAGAAACAATAAAAGCTTGGGTGGAGACTTTTCACCTGTTGCACTACAGCTCGTATCTATCTAGACTGCTAACGACGGACTGTTTTGCAATAATATTCCTAATCCTTTTGATGGTTGCAATATTCAAATGATTTTAGAAAAAGCGTAAAAACATTTTATAATACCACACTGCACTACACCCCTAAATTGTGAATATATCAATTAATTGCTCTAGTTACTTCGTTCTGCAGGACATGAAACTCTGGAAAGCTTCGACACGATATGATATCATGCATCTGACTGGAGTACAATATAATCAAGCAATTACGTATGCAAATTAAGGTGAAATTGCTCCATTTGGCAAAAAGTTGCACTTTCTGATATGCTTTCACATTGCTTGCATGACTTAACGCAAGCTCTGCCACCGAATTACACTTTTGGTTTCTCAAGGAAGATATGACAACCGACATAATTTAGCTGGCAGTAAACGTCAGAGTAGAAAACACAGCTGTCAGTCCTTCAGCCATATTGATTGTCACTTACGTAAGTTCTCTCTCTACCTAATCAACAGGATCTGTTAAAGTGAAATGAAGCCATACGCAATTACGCGGTTGTCAATCAGCATCCCCTATGAAGTCTGTTTATCTTGGGTTTAATGCAATCAAATGTGCTAATTAGAAAATCCACAAAATGCTTGGTGAATGACTGGCAAAATGCAGAAATAAATGTTTGATGCAGAAGCAGAAGACGCATTTTTTTGGCTGAAGGAAGTAGTCCGCAGAAAATCAACTACTACATCTGCTAAAATGGCTTAATTTTTCTAAACCGTGAAGCTTTGCTTTGAGAAATATTGATATAATGGAATGCTAAATTTGTGGAAAGAGGAACAAGTATAGCATTACTGAACAACGAAAATACAAAATAGAAGGATTTTTTAATCCATTCACACGACACAATAATAATTTTTTGGTTGGTTGCGTACCGTACCATCATTTTGTTTATGGTGACAGCTTGGTTTTGCTTAAAAAATTTACATCCTTTGCTTTGATCATTTGATCTCCTGTCTTCGTTTTTTTGCCACTGCGCGCACAGTTACATTCACATGAATCAGCAAAATTATTTTAAATTTCTCTCCTGCTCAGGTAACTTGCAATTGTAAGGCTGCGGAGTTTTTACACAAAGGGCACAAAGTTTTCTTTAGCGAATTAATTCTATTCTATTGGCTTTGAGCAATCTGTTGTTTTGGCATTCCAGGTACACGAGATAAAAGCGAGTTTTATCAAGTAGGTAAACTACTCAATTCCACTGTTTTCACTTCACTGAAAAATATTTGAAAGCACAAGAAAAACCGAAAGATGTCTAAGAAATTTAGCAATTATTTAATTTGAAACTAACTGTTTGCTTCGTTTAACCGTTCGTGCCTTGGTTCACACGGTTGCATATTAATTTTCCACAAATACTTTAAAATTATTGCAGTGGAGTTTCTTTGGAAGACGACACGAGCAAACGATTCCTGTCTGCTATGAGTCAAGGTGTAAACTAAACAGTCGTACAAATAATAAAGAACTAAACCAGTTAACCAAAAGCATGTCACGGAGGTATGCCTGCCTTGCCTTAGTAAGAATGTGAAGCCTTGCCTGTAGCAAAGCGTTGCGAATACTAGTCATCATTATTGGCGTAATATGCCATTCTTTGTAAGAAAGAGAAACGCCAAGAACAAATGATTCTAAACCACATCGGCCTGTGATTATTATTATATTTTTACTACAAGTGTGCAGTAATGGTTTATGGTAATAATGGCAGGTAGGTACTTCTAATAATAAAGCTCACTCATTCAGGTTGCCTTGTGACTGATGATTGGACTAGCACTTGAAGAAACGAAATGTGTATAGCACAATAAGAAATTTTTGCCTTGAATTGTTGCTGTGTGGCTGGGACTTGGACAATCACCTTCAGTATAATAAATAATTTTCACACTGCCAATCAAGGAGTACAATTTTTCTTGCGATTGCCTGTTTCAACCACTGACTGTCGCAAAAAGTCCCACACAATGATTCTTAATTTCCTTAAGGACCCTCATAAGTTGTCTAAAAATGAAGAGACAGTGAAAAATAAATATTTGTCGATTATCAACTCAATAATGTTGAGATTACTTAATATGCTCGGCCATTGATGTCTATTGTTCTAGGTAAACACAGGGATTGAGACAGGGAGGAAAGACATTTGTATTTGATCCTTAATTAACAGACTTAAATTATCTTATTTGACGGTTAATTGGACATCTATCAGCCTTTTTGTGAAGAATGCAGAAATCCCTGCCTTGTCAGTCTTTTCCTGTGTCGTTAACATAGGTTACATTCTTTGGATTCATTCGCTCCATCCTATTCTTGATTCATTTAGTTTATATCAGAATGCAACTCATGTTATTTGTACTCAAGGCATATACATATTTACATTCAACCAATAATCACGAGTACAGCACTGAAGCAGCTATAATTATCTCTTCAGAGGAATTTCTTAATTACTCTTTATAAGGTTGGCAAGTCTGAGGAGCAATGCCATATGAACTGAGAAACTCGCCCGCAAGTCAGAGACGCATCTTGAAAAGCTAACCAATAAGTTAAACACTTAATGCTACAATCAAGTAATTGCAAAGTGCCACTTTTCGTGTCGACTTTAATTGAACCCGTCCCGTACATGATTATGATTATACACGGACTTGGGAAACATAAAATTTGATGTGCTTCAACGTCATTTTATTTTATTTTATTTTACGGCGAACGAGCAAAAAAAAGTATTCTTTCTCCACATTTGAACTCTCGTCTTGTCATGACTTATTCTAATGGCCAATTCACTCCCACGTTTTACCCTAAAACTTCCTGTCTCACATTTTTGTACATTTGGAATTCTTGTTTCTGCAATCGTAGGAAGAAGTAATCTAATAAGAGCGATCTAATAAGTAATCATCAGAGGCACGAGAGAATAGTGAAGGAGCAAAAGGTCAGATGTAATTTCAGTTGCTGAATAATCAGTCGTGAAGACAATGCAATCGCGAGTTGACCCTTTAGTAGATATTCAAAGGATGCACTTGTTTTATAAGATTATAACTCAAATTCCTGTAGATACATCAGCGATGAAAGTCACATCATAGAGAAATCGTACCGTTCTAATTTGTCAACTTCCTTAGTTGTAAAGAAAATAGCTTCGATCAACTTATTTCCGGCATCTTATGTTTCCCATTTTTCAAGGATATTTCTGTCAAGTCGTTAGTCAAAAGCGCAGTAAAAGTTTAGCACTGAGACAGATGCATAATATTCATTCACAAAAAAATGGTTTTCTTTGGTTCCGCAAATATTATCATCAATACGAATTAAAATAACTGTAGGCGTCTGAAAGAAAACAGGGGAATTGTTTAGATTTATTTGCTATGCGGTGTGCCAGAAATTGTCGGAAGTCAGAATGACAAGACCCACCTCGGAGTTTTTTAATGCCCAGTCAAACTTAAACAAACGGGAATTTTTTCATTAATCATTCGCTAATGCAAAGCGATAAGAAAAGATAGTGTAAACAAGTCTTGCCTTTTAATGGTATTCCGTAACGCGAACGATTTTATAGCATTACTTATTCCACCAGCAATATTGCATTGTATGCCACTGCTGGTGAAGATAGAAGAGTCAATATGAATTGCTCAAGAAAGATAAAAAGATCTGCAGGCAGAAAAAGTTGGACTTGGACTGGTTTTCTGCTCACTTTTTTAGCCTGACATTTCTCCTCAAAAATCAGGAAGAGGATTCTATTGCAGTAAAAAAGTAAAAAGTTTTTGCCAGGCTAGCCGTATTTATTATTGTCTGGGCACATCTCATCTCTGCGATAACAACTAATGCCTTCGTGCAAAGCTTTCACTCTGCAGGCACCTGTAGCAAAACTATACCGTATAATTTGAGTGGTTGAAAAGTTGCTAGCTACCTAAGACCGTGGTCAAGACAATAATAAATTGTGTTCAACTTCTAAGATGTGAATTTCATAGTTTGATATATTAAAATTGAAGAGCCATGCAAGGACATCGTGTTTATCATTACTTTTGCACTTTTGATGCATTAGTCACAGACACAGAAGAAACATATCCATATCCACATATTACATGCTGCAAGATGATGTGTGTGTCCACTATGCTATAATAGATAATGGTCACTCTGTTCTGTTAGTCGAGCAATTCTTGTACGTGATTTGATGGGAGTGTTCTTCACTCCTTGAGTCTTGTCTTGACTTTGACACCAAGCGTTTGTGTTCCCTGACATTTTATTGAGATTTACTGCCTCTTTCTGTACTCGAACTCGAGGTCCTAATGGAACATTATTATTGCATTGGAGTCATCGTCATCATCATCACCATCCCATCTTGAGAAACGTTCAATGACCAAATGGGTGTCTACAACTATTGCAGCTCACCTTATTTTAATGCCCAAAAAGCCCAAATCATTATCAATCTTAATCACTTTTATTTTACCATTACTTCTCCTTTGCTTCACAACTAATTTGAAACAACGATTAAAACTGCAGCAGTCAAGGACAATGAAGAAAGAAGGTGGTAGGATGCTACCATCACGTTTTTATGAGAAGCCGAATCAAATTAAATACAATTTGAAAGCTTTAAACTCTTAACAATTTTTCTCTCTGTGTACTTGGGGAGGGGATGTTGGTTGCATCATCTCATTATTTGACTGTAGTTAGAGTCTGTTGAAATGGTTGAAAAATTAAATAAAAACACGGTCCTTCATTGCTTGTCTTGTCCAACGTCATGTTGAATGTAATTTGCAGTAAACAATGCGTAATTTATCAAGCCCAAACTTGACTGAATGTAGTCAAGTGAATGTAGCGTGAAATTATTACCAAATTCATTTGAGATTTTTGAAGATGAGGCTAGTTTATGTGTTGAATCGAATCTCTTCTTCACGACTTGGACACAAAATTTTCTCACAATTGTCAAAACAAGAAAAGGAGTTTTGTAAATCGCCCACTTACTTTGTTCTTTGCTTGTTATCGAAGTAGACCAATTATTTGGCAATTACTCATACGAACATTACTCCTCGTGTGATTATATTGCGCCTTTGTTCTCAATATCGGTATCATGCATCATGGCATGGTATCATGTCTAGTTTGAAATGCACATTCCTAAAAGGATGAGATAATGAATCTTCCTTCAATCTTTGGTTCGCAAAAAAATCATGCAACACCACTTTGAAAAGCATCATTCAGCACCGCGCGGAAGCTGTCGTGTTTAAGGAACTGATTTAGTTCAACTCCAACTGATAAATGAGAGTAAGGTCAGGACAATGGGCGAACATGAATTTGTATTCTGCTCATGTTCCCTTCCTTAGGCAAACTGCGACTGTGAAATTGTCTTGGTAATGCTTTTCCAAGTACTCAGGTAATTAAAAATCAGAAACCGTTAAGTTCTCCAGATTGTCAATTGACCTACGTGGATGATTTGATTGGCCTGCAAGTTTGATAGACGTATAGACAACTTGTTAATCATCCTGTATGGAATTATATTGATTGTTAGTAAAACAATTATGTGTTCAACTTAGGAGAGGGTGTGTTTAATGTGAGAACCATAAACAAATAGGCCAACAAAATTTGGACACTTCATCCATTACCTGTCAGTGATTTCAACGTTACGACAAAAGTAATTGGTTTTGACAACTGTAATCCAAACCACAAATCTCGTCCAAAAAGATGTAACCAAATACGTCCCCCCTATACCACAGGTAGGTGAAGCTGGTGTAATAGGGCGATCATGAATCAACCACAACGTTTTGTACTTCACAACCTTAAGAGGAATTTTATTCAAGACAACAACCCAAAAATATGCGTAGGTGGTTAGCCAATACAAATGAAAGACGGTAACAGTTTATAGGAATCGGTTGTAAATTACACTGCCATTCTTACAAATATTTTTCATTATTAATCATCGTATTTCTCGTTGAAGACATTATTTGGCAGAATTGAGTAATGTGGTCACACTCCATAAAAAAAAAGGCTGTATTTTGTTACATAATTACAAAGAAGTCAGCACGCTAAATATTCTTCTATAGTTCATGTGCCAAAGACATCAAATAAATAGAATAACTTCATTTCTATTGGTTTTCTGAAAGCGAAATTAAATGTCATTGTGCGGTTTTCACTACAAACTAACGTAATTCATCACTGTCTCTGAATAAGACCCTTTTTGTCGATAGTGCATGCATGCAAGGGTGTGGCAGTTCAAGTCGCTTGATTTCTGGCTCATGTTAACAAAAAACTGCATTTAAAATTTTCCTTGTACAAATAGCAAATACTGCATCGGTTCTTTGGAGGAATAAATTAATCTGCTGTCCGTAAATTTGATGTTTTGTCAGTTACAACTCCAAATATAATTAGAGCCATCCTCCAAAGTATGAAGTGAATTGTAAATGAAGAATTGTCCTGACTGACAAAAACACTAAACACTATACAATAGAGTTCAATGATGATGAGCGAGTGAAAGCGTATTATTTTACTGCCACCAAATTGAAAAGTGACTGAGATAAACTCATTATTAGTGGGAGGAACTATAGGAACTGATGTGAGAGATTCGCTCAAGTTGGAGTGGAGGATGACTTGGAGAAAATATTAGTTGGAATTAAAAAGCAAATAAGGAGATGAGGTAAATATTCCTCTAATCAGGTCATAAATTAGTACCACATGCGTACAGTCCAACACTATCGCATCAGATCGACAGTTTCGACATGTCCCTCAGTCAGGATTTCAGCATGAATGAAATTAACCACTCTCGCTTGCAAAATCCAACAACAGCAAGCAATCTATCTGCACCCACCCAGTCCCCATCCGCTTTCCTTACCTTTGCCATAAACCATTCAGTAATAATGAGCACAATGCTAGAAAGGTTTGCTACAAAATCCCTGCTAACTACTATTTGTTTTCAGCGATTATGATGATGAGTTACGTATTTACTCGTTAGACGCTTAACTAACAATGCTCTAACAATGTAAAAAGGCCTGGCCTTCTGCATAATTTAGGAACCATCAATAGCGATTGTGGATGTTGCAAAAGCAAAAGAACGATTCCTGTACATGGATTATTTGACAGGAACGATTCTTTTCTTAAAACTTTTCAAATAAAGAGCTTTAGTAATTTTCTCGAAGTGATGCTCGATTGTTTATATGTAGACTTGAATGAACTTCACTGCGTCTTTCAAACGAATGAATGAATGAATGGGCAAGTGAGACAAAAGTAAATTCAGCAGGGTCTCAAGAAAGCAAAGATTCCGGGTTTTTATGGGACAAGTTTAAAAGTTTTTTAACTTACCATTTGTTAAATTGTAGAGAGAGCCCAAAGATGACAAAAAGTCATTGTCCATGAAAGGAATGGAATCCACTGACGCGGACAACCGAATGGCCATTCCTTTCCTTCTGTTGTCTTTAAGTGCGGACCAAGAGGACCAGCTCGACAGCTCTTCATTTTTCACCACTTTTGTCGCCTCCATATTCTTCTCTCTATGATTTGCCCAACTTCGGAGAGGAGGGTTTAGAAAAAGTTCATACAAATTGTTTGTCTTTCACTTGAGACCTCTTCTTTGTCATCGTGATCGGAAGGGCCATGCATGGGAAGGAAGTGAATCTGCAAGTGAAATCGTGACGGTTAAAGCTTCGGTTTCAATGAAAGAAAGGGAAAATAAACCTGACTAATTGAATGTAAATTCTACAATTGATATTTAATTCTTAAAGGAATATCTTTTTATTTGTTCTTTCTTTACTTGGTATTGCAACTAACTTGATTATCGGGTAATTTTGCGTTGTGCTCCTTTCTTTCTATTGTCTTTGTGTTAGATTTTGAACCATAAATAAAGGTCTTATCTTTTTTAATCTGTACATTTACAAATTATAGAGTTGGATAAAAGGACCAAGTTCGTGATGACCCAAATTCATCTACACGGGGTTTGCACCATGACCAAGAAAATTGCATGTATTGTGCTATGTTAAGAAACAATTTTTTCTTGTGATTTGGTACAGAAGCAAGAAAAATACAAAACAACAACAATAATAAAACATCTCAGTGGGGTTTAGAATGCTTTTTATAACCCAACTTTCAATTATGAATTAACATTCTCAGGAACCTTTCTACTTTTTGGGCTTTCCCTTATGACTTTGTAGGTTTTAGGTTTGCTGACACCAAAATAGTACAATTAACCTATCTTGAATCTAATCTGCTATATCACCCTTATTATCTTGACAACAATCTATTATTATAATAGAAGCAGCACCTAGGACCATTCTCATTTCCACAGATCTACACCTACACGTCACACCTACACTCACTTATCCTTGCCAGGTAATTGAATTAAAAAGTCAAAGATAGGTTTTGACTTTCTCTCTACTTTTCGTATAGTACAAATAGATTCTTCTTGTCTTGTACAAATGTAAAAAAGTTTTGTATAAAAAGAGAATTTGATTAAATGCAAAACAAATGAAAGAGCATCTTTTTTACCACATCAAAAGTAATTACTACATTTCTATTCTTTTACCCTGCTACATAAATCGTCCTTTATAGTTGTGTAACCGTCTCCGTACGTAAATTTTTGCACAAACAATAATTTTTACCAAATAAGGCGGATGTAGTAACACAGGCAGATGAGAAGGAAGGCATTGCATTGGGTCAAGGAAGCGCAGGTTACATATGAAAATTGCCTAAAAATTATGAGTGTCAGAATGAAATGCTTTTGAAACCCAATCTCTCTTACAAATCTGCATTTTGGTTTAAGTAATGGTACCAAATGCTGATGATTTCTTCAATAATTTTTAACCCAAGGCGAGACATGACTTTAGAATTTCCTCTCTGACTTTACATTTAGGAATGTTGTCTTCTTTTATGCCTCAAAGACTCAACTTTTATTTCTCAACCTGAATTCTGAAATGCCTCGAGCTCAAAAAACAATGTTGGCTGGTGGTGTGTTACAGACGAGTGGAGAAAACAATTGCTCCAACTTTTGCATTTCTCATCCGGAAGTGAATGGTATGCATGCATCCACCCGACATTTTTTCTGCTTGAAACTTTGTTGTACGAAAAAATGATCTTTATCCACTTTGCCATCTGCTCGTGGGCCTCCAAAAGCAATGTTCAAAGGAAAACATAGAGAATGGGATGAATTACTCCATTGCAATGACTCATGCTATTTAATTCACATTCATTTCTCACAAAAAAGTCTGTGTGCCCAATACGATGCAGTTGCCTTCTGTTGTACCTTAATGACTAATTCAGGGAATGAGCCATCCCTGATGTCCGGTGGTACAATGAGGGCACTCGATTCATTTGCGGAAGCAATTACAAATTAAACAACAATGAAACCGCGGCCTATAGCATTAATGAAATACATCTCCAATGAGGATGAATAGAAAGAACTGGTATAACGTACGAAATGGGTTTATGAATGTGAAATGAGTTGGGCTGGGCTGTTACATGACGTGTAATGTAATTTAATTTCACCAAAAATTTCAATTTCAAATTAGAGTATTAGAGAAATGGAGTGGTTGCCCTGGTAGGAATAATAGTAGTGCAAAATAGACTGTAAGACATTCTCTGCCTGCAATTATTATGAGTTACATTTGATAGTTATACTTTACCTCTTTTGATGTCGATTCAAAAATGTGGCTGGCTGATGATGCCAATATGCGTATGTGTTGTATGTTTACTGCGTGGTTAAATGTTTTTGCGAGTTTTATTTAGATCTCTGAAAAATTGGCAAATATCCACTTTTACTGGTGATAATGTTGAAGAGAGAAACAGCACTGATAAACTGTCAGGTCAGAAGGCTTCTTCACTTCACTTGTCTCTGCTTTCTAGGATGTGACTGCAAGGAAGCATGTAATATGAAATGTTCCTCATGTTTCCATATCGCTTCGCACCATCACCTTCTTCATACACATTTCTACTGTCTGACTCATACTTATTGGAAGAGAACTTTTAAATGGGATTATCTTTAATCTTTAAATTGCTTATGTATATATCATCAGGCGGGATAATGGTTAGATCATCATGTGATCACTGTTTAAATTTAAATGGTCTTGTTGCACTACTGGTCATCAAATCAAACCACTAACAATAGTGTTCATTTTAATTCAAGTTCAACTAGTTTTTCACTGTGTGAGGTTTCTTTTCTTCACATTAAAACTTCAACCACAAAAAGATAACGTTATGTCATCTCAGTTTAGTTTATTCAGTTTGCCTTAAAAATCCGCATTAATTTATACTTTCCACATGAATGCTCAAATGCCACACACAGATTGAGAATGAATTCTCACAAGTTGAGTTCAAAACTGCTTTAAGAATATCCTGTAGCTTTCTAAATTTTGAATGTAGTTGAAAACATTCGTAGGGCACAATAGTCCATTCGCGATGTAGCACTGACTGGAGACAAGTTATTAAATGGATTGCACAATTGCACTTGTACAAGACCAATAATGCGGCAAAAATGTGTATTCAACAGGTAAGCAAGGAAGGGAGGTATTCTGGTGATGGTGTGGGGGACGAATGAAGAATGAGAAGAAAAAGTGACCGTGGTGGAGTGGAAGAAGAATCTTCCTCTGCTGAAATCCTGTTCAACCCAGACAGAGTTTAAACGAAATAGCTATTTGGCTGCTGGCAGTGGATGGATCGAATGGCATGCTGTATTCCATTAATCTTTTTCATTTTCTCTATACGAGGAGGGCTAAACCAGTATCCACAATCCACACCACCATAGAACGAACGATAGAATGAACGAACTCAAATCATATCATCATTCAACTTTTTAAAAGCCTCGAGTTCTTCTGGTGTGTGTATAAAAAATGCATATAAAACCGTTTACAATGGAGGAAATATGTTTTCACTTTGATGCACTTTGAGTGTGTTACTTCATTGAAAGGAATGGGCATTCATGCGATAAGCATTCTTCTTCTCAATGAAGAAAACGTGGCTGCTGTTGTGAGGCCGAGGGTGTTATTACTCTGAAGTCCCTCATTTAAAACCTGCAATAATCAAAAAGTTGAAAAGACACAAAATTTTTCTTGATCAAAATGACCTTGCAGCTGGATTACGAAGCAATTGTATTATGCTTCCTTTGTGTGTGTACGAGAGGCGTTTTTAATCGTGGATAAACCATCTTCAGATCTTCATCTTCTCATTATGGACAAAAATCTAAATAAAATATCTACATGACCATGTTTAGTACATCTAAAATTTGTTATGAAGCAAGCGAAGCCCAGCCTGTTTTTTTCTTAATTTTCGTGTTGTGGGTACACAATAATGCTATTATAGCATTAATACTATAAACTATTTAATGCTGTGAACAGGTAAATGGACTCCATCTACGTCCACCTTTTATCTGTTTTGAATTTAGCAAAATGCTGTTTATCAAAACCCTGTGGATTACCTAATTTTCTGTTGCCAATTGCATAAGGATATACTGCATTCAGGGGCATTTTTGAAAAACGTTTTGAAGAATGAGTCTCAATAAGAAATAGGGTTGCTTTGCTTGGATGGCACAATTGTTTGAACAATCATCCAGATTGCCTAAATCTCTTCCAGGAATTTCAGAAAGGAAAAAAAGGGTCCCATTCCCATAAAGCTATGATGAATGTGTCTGTAAGACCTCCGTTTTCCCTTTGCTTTGTCGGTATACAGTTTCCTACGGAAGTTGCCTTCTTTTGCAACTTTTTTTGGGATCTTTTTCTTGTGATACATGGAATATCTTCGGTGCTGTGGTGTAATTTATGGTCTGCTCATTACAGCTCACATGTATCGGCTGAAGTGCAATTGACAAATGAACTCAATAAGCTCGTCATTGTATTGGTTAATACACCTAATGAAATATGTAATGATTGCAGAACCACGTCTCTTTTCTTCTCCAAAGTGGCACAGTAAATAATTTTGTGGTGGGAGAGAACCCTTGGGGCACAGCTCTTTGTTGATACACTCTGCGACTGCATTCCAAGAAGGCGAAACACCAAACAAACCGTCCGAAAGCTTCTCAATCTTCTAAAAGCTGGTTCTTATCGTCCATATCTCCAATCTCCTAAGAAGCTTGTCGTCGTCGCAATGAATTGGACTTACTTGAATTTGGTTTCGGATGGATGGAAGATGTTCACTGAGATTTTAAATGAATCTCACGACTTGGTTTGAGCAAAGTTAGCTCAGTCAACTCAACTCTACATCCTCCTTTTTCAAAGCATCTATCTATCCTCGATGGATGACGATGATGGCATTGAGGAAAATTACTAAATAGTAAGTCATCATCGTCATCATTTTCTTCTTTCTCATTATCATTATCATTACGACCGCAGAGAAGAAAAGAGTGGCACTAACAGCAACAAAATAAAAAATGAGCACTGGTGCCTTTCCTTTCTGTATGAATTAGCGATGAATCACTCTAAAGCGCATTCGACTATTATGGCTGGTACTACAGAATTCCCGCAGAGATTCTCTACAATGGGAAATACATGAACATCACACTCTTGAAGCATCTACCCTGTGATACTAAATGAAACAATTTAATTATTGTTACCAACAGAACTCTTGTCGCCCTTTGCTTTGTAAATTTTTGAGAAGGATATTAAAACTAAACGAGGTAAGAATGGATGGTTTCAATTGGAAATGATGATAACAATGCAGTTCATTTCCGAGGTGGAAGTCAATGTTGACATTATTGATTAACGAACAAGAGGCTCGCTGGTCCTATTTGCTTTATCAACTTGCCCTCATCGCATCACAGAAACGGATCACATTCATAAAATCCATTACCGATGTGACCGAAAGTTAAAAAAGTCAATCTCAAATCTCAGTCAAAGATGTGTAAGGAGAGATGACCATCTGTTGTCGCTTCCCTTTTTTCCTAGATGCAATTACCAGACCTATAATTTTAAATCGAATAGTTGAAGACATTCTTGAATGTAGACCTCATTTAGTATATTGAAAAAGTTGGAATGATTACTCAGGTATTTTAAGGACTTGATTACCATTAAACCCTCTCCGCTTTTATCCCAGTTTTTTTTGGGACCAGGATGAAACGGATGGTTTTATTTCATTTTCATTCCCACTCACTAATTGTACTGGTAAAAGTGGTGGAAGGGAGAGAAAGAAGGAGTGAGGAGGTGGATGAGTTTTAGACGACGACGAGATGAAATCATGATTTTTATATTTTCTTTGTGCATTCATGCAAAGACGAGACTTAATTGACAGTTTGAAATGGAATCTGAAAAAAACTAAAACCTTCTGACATTAGAAGAATTTCTTTTAATGGTTCATTAATTTCACCTTTTACACAGTGAAACATAATACCAGAGCTTGTACATTGTTTCATTCGTTTTGTTTTGAATCAATTCATGGAAATTTACTTTACTATTTAAATCGATAATTTTGATGACTGGCATACGCAGATGCAATATAGCCAACACAATAATGTACCTAGTTTGATCGATGAATAGCAAAGAGCAAAGCACACCGTCAATGAAAATCACACTGTTACAGATTGTAGCGAATATTGCAAAAAATGGTATTTTTCAACAATTAAATTTATGGCATCACAACAATAATTTGTCTATTCTGTTAACTTAGGCTCAAGTAAAGAAGATAGGCCTGAAAGAGGCTATTAAAATGTGGGAAGAGAAAACTGGAGAGAAAGCAGGAGAAGAGGTAAAACTTGAACTCATGGGCTGGGTTCCTCCAATTGAGAAGATGGACAATTCCACGGCCCTAATCCCCTTGTGTGAGTAAGTAAAGCATTTCCTTTTGTTCCCAGCAGGATCTAATTGCAACAGGTGAACGATATCTATTTCACTCTCACACAGAAAACTTTCCCTTTCAACCAACATGATTGAGCGCATTAGTAACCTAAATTCGTTGAAGTTCCTAAAGATCCTGTCTATTGGACGAAACTACCTCAAAAGTCTGGCTGGAGTGGTAAGTCCCAAACGGAAGTCTCGGACTCCTCACTTTCACTAATTTCATTCAGGAAGTGTGTGCCGAGACGCTGGAAGAGATATGGGCGTCTTACAACATGATTGAGAAACCCTCAAAAGGGGTGACTAACTGTAAAAAACTAAGGGTCCTCTACCTTGCGAACAACTCTATCAGAGAGTGGCCTGAACTTGGGCGACTCAACGAATGTCCTGAATTACAGGAACTAGTCTTAGTCGGTATGTCTAATCCAATGACAATAATAATAAACTATATGCTTATATAAATGTCCACAGGGAACCCGATAGAAGAACGGTACTCAAACACTGGGAATCAATCCGAATGGCAAAAGGAAGTGGCCAAAAGGATCCCTCAACTCAGGAAGTTGGACGGCGTGACCGTAGTTCTCCAGGACGAAGGAGGAGGGGAAAGTAATGAGGCTGAAGCCCCCACCAACGCTAACCCATAAAAAAAGACCTTTATTTATCTTGGAAAATTTTAATAAAGTGTTGACTTCGAGAAAGATCTCACTCAAGCGTCATTTCATACTTTTCCATGACGTTGCTGTGAGAACAAAGAGTGTCTCACGAGGAAGAGTGGAGTGGGAAGTTTGAACTTTATTCTACGAATGACGATCCTGGCGAAAGTTGGAGTAAACAAATTGTGAAAGTACAACAACGCAGTACACGTACACAACCTCCACGAGGCAGAAGGACAAAATTAATTAATTCTCTAAATTGTGTTATTTCTGAAGAGTAAGTAAGTTCCCCTAAGGCTTTTTACACTTGGTGAGATCTGTTCTTAATATTTTTGTCGTTTTTTTTAGAGAGATTTGTACATTTTGACAAAGACACTACATCAATTGACGATCAAGATGTCCAGACTCGTGTTGACGAAGGCCAAGTCAGTGTCCAACTTGCTCAGGTTGACACCTCCAACGTGCAGCTACCATGCCAAGGTTATCGAACATTACGAAAATCCACGAAATGTGGGCTCTCTGGACAAGAAGAAACGGAACGTTGGGACAGGTAACATTATAATTAATTATTAATTCAGGTATAGTTTCATCATCTCATTTGATTTTATAGGATTGGTGGGAGCCCCAGCCTGTGGAGACGTCATGAAGTTGCAAATTGAAGTTGACGACGATGGAAAAATTGTGGATGCAAAGTTTAAAACTTTTGGGTGTGCCTCGGCAATCGCGTCCTCCTCCCTTGCAACAGAGTGGATTAAGGGGAAGTCGGTTCACGATGCGGGGAAAATTAAGAACACGGACATTGCAAAAGAACTGTCCCTTCCACCTGTAAAATTACATTGCTCCATGTTGGCTGAGGACGCCATCAAATCAGCCCTTCAGGACTACAAGACGAAGAATGACGAGAAAAAGTAAATGTTTTTTTAGAATCACATTACTTCTAGTGGACCTGGTACCTGAAACATCTATATCTCGTTCTGTTTGTTAATTAGTTGATTCATTCACTATACAGTTTGTGTAAAAAAAACAGATTCCTGTAAGACGAGCAGCGCTTGCAAACTTTTGTAGACGTGTAGAATAAATTTAAACTTTGCCAGATACTTGATTTTAAGGAAATATATTTTAAGACTGTTATGTGCATTCATTGCAGAGATGAAGGAAAAAATTGTGAGACTGGATAGACCTAAAAAATAGGTATAGTTGGGTTAAGCCGGAAGCTATTGTCGATAAGTAAGCATAAAATTAAAAGTTAAATAAAAATTCTTAATTAAGGAAACTTGATGAGGTTTCGTGGTCGTATGTATATCTGCGGACACGTGTCATGGCAACAACTGTGCATGGTTTTATTGATTTGTGCCACTGACTTAGGAACATGCATCTGTCCTTAACTCGTTTTGGATAATGCATCCCCAAGGCATAAAACAATCATGCAGCGTGACATTGATAGCGTCATAAATTGCAGCTGACATACAAAGTTGATTAATCCCATGCTTCCGGTCCTGTGTGAAAGTAAAGTAAAGTGGGATTTATTTTGGCCTTCTTCCATAATGTGCTTCGGCTTCTACTTCGCCACTTACGTATCAATCTAATCTGACTCTAAAAAAGAGGAAATCATCCATGTTTTTTGCCCCAACAGCAGGAGCCAGAGTTGCACATTCAAATTCGATATGACAGATTTATGTTATCGTTGGTGGTACACTTTTGCAAAAATTCTCGGCAAAAACCTGGTGAGTGTTACTTGGTGGTTGACTATGTCATGTTCTCTTTTCTGTCGACAGCTTCTCTGATCGGATATCATGCACACGCTCTTATCGGAGACCTACATCAGTGCAGAATCAAGAGACGATGAGTCTCACAAGATGCTATGAATCCTTTTGTAACTCTTTTCACTCTTGACTTGAAGCGTTTCCATAAACATGCAATTTTTATGGATTTCACCTTACAACAAAGTAAAGAGCAGTAATCCACAAAAAACAGCCTCAATCTTCCAAAGAAAAAAGAGTTAAGAGGGTGCAAATGAGGTTGAAGTATGGAAATGATACGTATAAATGACCTAATCTAGGTAACACCTTATCATCGCCTTTTTTCCTTCTAATTCTTGAAAGAAAACTGAGCAGACACCTTTCGTTCCTCTCTCAATCATCACAGTGGGAGAGTGCTTGGGGAAATAAAGTTTTCCCCTAAGACCTCCAACCTTTCCAACGTCACGACCATACATACAAAAAGCCATTCCAAAACATTAATAAACATTTTGAAATCTAGCATATAATTTACATTGCTTCGAATTCAAAATTTTAGTTTATCTAACCTTATCACTCATTTCTATACAAGATGAGAGAACATCGTCAAAACCAACGCATTACTCGTTGAGTCTTGAAAAACATCCTAAATGGTATGCATGAAGTACTACGGAGAGAAGAAGGCATACTTGTAATTTTTACCTGTGAAACCACAGTTCGCAGAATCAAGTGTAGTAAAAACGGTTGTGACTAACCAATTAGACAAGAACCAATTGGCCTTCAAAACATTGCAACTATCTTGTATTTACGAAAAAAGAAGAAGCGTTGTTGCATAGATCACCCTCTTATAAAATTGAAGATTTGTATTCAGCGTGCCGAAGCGTTAAGAGCTATGAGTGCTAAATTAATAACGTGTTGAACAATTATTGTTGGGAATATCCTTGTAGTAACACGTTGTTGTTGCATACCTTGTCAGGTAACTCAAGTTTGTTATCCCTGTACCTGCTATTTGTGCGTCTACTGCGTAATCTTATAACTATAATTTAATTGTTCACTGGAGTCAGTTGCATAAATTCACGCTGTTGGTGAAAATGAGCGGGCGTAAGAACAATTCGGTTAGGGAAGGAAAGAAAGAAAGTGATGGTGGAGAAAGTGATAGGTCAGCCGACCGTCGTGCCAAATGGATCCTTGGCATGCAGGCCCGAGGGACAAAAGGAAATAAAAAGGCTCCATCCAGAACCTACAGCGGGAACAATAACGACAGCAACTATAAATCCTCATCAGCCAGATCTAGGAGTGGGGCAAGCAACAGCAGTGCTATTGGACTTGCCCGTTTGTACAGTAGTTTCAGTGGAAGACGAAGGAGACATGGAGACAATGATGAGCACTACGAATACCCGAATTTTAGGACGAGTGATTATGACTCTACCCAGATTGGCACTGCTGCGGGGTCCACCTTAGACTCAAGGGTCACTTCCGACCCTCCTTCTGACACTTACGACACATCACCCATCAGGTATGTAGAATTATATCAAAGTACCCTACTAATCTAGTCAGAATGAATTGGATGGATGCAACAAAAAGCAAATATTCTCACGGTGCCCCATTCTCTTCGCGTCTATGCCAAGTAATGGAAAACAAGAAAGTAAAGACATCAGTTTTCTTTAATTCGTCGATGGCAGGTGGAATGATGTCCAACGGACATGCCTTTCACATCAGTTAGTTAGATACGCTAGAAATGTTTTTAAAACAAATGCAAATATGCAAATAATAAGCTTACATCCAAGCTTGTGCGTAAAATAATTCGATTCAGCAGAAAGTCTGGCTGGTACGATAAGCATTTATCATCCCCATCATTAGTTCCAGCAGTGTGCTCTGCTTGGATTTCGTGGATGACTAGCAATAACAAGTGTAATCGTGTCCTTCGTCAGAAAGTAGTAATCCGAGAAAGGTGGAAGATGGGTGGGTGTCACGACAGAAGGCAAGTGTGGGACGTGTTTATCATTGGCATTTTATAAGATGCTGCCAACAACTCGTGACAGTAGAGACACAACGCAACCTGCAATTGATAATAATAAAGTCAGATTGTGTAATATTTAATAAGTAGTAAAAAAGCGACTAATGATGCTAATGCAGTTTGTCTTATGCAAGATGGGGTACGAGGAATGGAGGAACCTCATTTGACGACAGTAGAAAACTTCGAGTTGGCTCCTCTTTGCCTTTCGACATGGAGCAAGATGTTTATCACCGACCCTCTGACTTCCATACCGATGTCTTCGAGCCACATTCTCTGTCAAGACAAAATGGAGTGCGGTACTCTCTCAAAGTTCCACGGAAATTGTCTGGAAGCACTATTTCCAGTGAAAGTGAAGCTAGTCAGGTTTGCATTGCATTTTCATAAGCTTGTAGCTCTGCATGGCAAAATTTTGTAATTCAGCCCAGAACAATTAAACCATTCAGACCATGTCTTATTCTATTCGTCGGGCTAGAGCTTCTGCTTCTGCACGTTCTGCGTCTCGTCGCAGTGCTCGTAGTTGTAGTAAATGTGGTTGTGACTGTTCTCATTATCAGGAGGGGTGTGAAAATGCCCTCAGCCCTTCTTCAGCCCTGCTCTTGCCCAATGGAACCTTGGGGATCCCTGGGCCTGGGGGGAGGAAGCATTCAGTACTGTTTTCCTCCTATGACGCTTGGAATGAAGAGAATATGATACAAAGCTTTAGAGAGATGCCACGATCAATTGGAGGAGTGTTGGAAGCAGCACTTAAGGGGGATGATGAGACGCTTATGGAGTCTTTCAAAGAGCCCGAAGTAACTGCATTATTTGACAAGGGTCACTTGCACGATGTCGAAGAAAGAACCCCTTTACATTTGGCTGCAGCAGGTGGACACCCTGAAACCGTGACCATGCTTTTGGAGAAAGGTAATGATACTTGTTGCAAAATTGTTACTGAACATGTTGAATAAACGTTGTTCCCATTTCCTAACCATCAGGGTCTAAAGTGAATGAGTTTGATAATCAAAAAGCCACACCTCTAGCATGTGCCGCGTCCTGCGGATCATTGCCAGTTTTAGAAATTTTGCTGGCGCATGGAGCAGATGTGAATGCAGGGTATGACTGTGGAAAAACTGCTTTACATTGGGCAGTTTTGGCTGGAAGTGTGGATTGTGCAAGGAAACTTTTGGTATGATATCTCGTTGTTTTTTGACCGAATAGTACGTCAATTTCAAAATGGAACTGTTTCTCTTGTTGGCATAGGAATCTGGAGCCTTACAAAGTTCTACCTCCGTTTTCAGTGAAACTCCATTGCATGTGGCAGCAACGCAAGGGGATGAGGGCTGTCTCCAGTTACTTTTAGAACATGGAGCAGACACTGGGCTGCGAAAGGTAAGATTTCAATGCCTTGCTTAATTTTCGTGTGTAAGAAAGTTATTTTCAGGGACCGAACCAAAGCACTGCTCTTCATTTGGCTGCAGAGGAAGGGAATGCTGTATGCATTAAAGTATTGTTGAAATATATGACATCTCCTGACGCCAAGGACGCCCGAGGTCACACGGCCCTGCATGTCGCTGCAACTTGCGATGTAGACTGTGTCGTAGCTTTACTAAATGGTGGAAGCAACCCGAATGCTGCTGACACTAATGGCCGAACGCCGCTCCATTGTGCCGTTTCTAGAGGTAGGTTTCTGTGTCAAACAAACATTTACATAAAGCATTTGAGGAGACCAACAAACCATAAAGATCTCAGGGAATTGTTTTTGTTATTCTATACATTGGACGAGGTTATGTTTCACTTTCTCCTCTACTAAACAAAGTGACAGGACGAAGATGCCATTTGGCATTTCTCTTTCGTGTGGCAGATCTTGCTCTTTTCCAATATTAAATAAATAATCAATCAAGTACAACTTTCACAACAGACGTGTGGTGTGGAGACGTCTTTTTTAAGCCCATCATGACGATGATCAAACTTTTTTTTGCGTAGGATCTAGAGCTGCTGAGTGTGTCCGACTGTTGCTTGAACGTGGTGCAGCAATTGAGGCTCAAGACAACTTTGGGTAAGAATATGCACGCTATTTTTGGCCCACGATTGTGAATATTTAATGTACAACAATTTTTTAAAAGATATGGTCCTTTGCACCTGGCTGCAGTCAACGAATCGTCGCAATGTGCCTCGATACTGTTATCTCATGGGGCTGACGTCACTGCAAAGTATGTGTGACAACTGAAAGGCATTAACTATGCTTGGGTGCCACGGCTAATTGGTTTGACTTTTGACATCCCTGCAGAACCAAAGCTGGAACGACTGCATTGGCACTGCTCGTCCGCAAAATCCCCGATGTGATGAGATACTTGGTTGATAGGCTTGACGCAGCTGTTACCATCCATGACCACGAAGCTGCAGACCCAGATTGTGAGATTAGACTGGATTTTAGGTGAGACTTTTAAATAATCAATGAGCCATGAAATAACCATTGACCATTTTTAGAGGAATCGTTCCAAACGTGGAAAGAAAGTCTTCTGGGTCCAAAGAACAAGCCTACTACCATAAGCCACGGAGAGAAACCGAGTTCCTCACATGCATTTTAGCATCTGGGAATAAAAAGATTTTAGCACATCCTCTCAGTGAAGCTTTCTTAACATTGAAATGGCGAAGAGTGAGAAAGTTTTTTTGGGCGTCTCTCCTCTTTCAAGTATGAAGCACGCAAATGAAACATCCTCTGGAACATACCTAAAACCATTGAATTCTTTTTGCAGATAGCCCTAGTAGCCCTTTTCACTATTTTTGTAATCGAAGTGTACCTAATTCAGTGCCCTTATAGACGCCATCATTACGTTGTTGAAGCAATACCAGAAAGTGTCAACTTACCCCCTTCGGTTGTCAACATGCGTGGAATGAGAAGACAAGGAACAGACACTGGCGATCCATCGTTATTCAATGAAACCACTCTTCTGAACTCAACCGCTGTACGATGGTGGAAGAATCTCCCGTCAAACTCGACAAACGCTAAAGGAAATTGGACCAGAGGGGGAAGGCGCGCCATGACATTTAACTGGTGGAGTGTTAAACCTTCCAATGCAAAAAGAAATCGGACTCGTAATGCCGAAACCGACAGAATGATTTCTACAACTAACGACAACAACGGAGCCTCTAAATTTCACTACGGTTCATCTAACGTAGAGAATGCGACCCCCAGGAGTGACGAGGCAGAGTCAGATGCGGTTGTCATAGAAGCGGAAGAAAGATGTGAAGTCGGTCTTTCACTCACCGTAATCTGGGGGCTTTTGGTGACGCTTGCTGGTTTAATGGGAGTCAAAGAAATCTTTCAACTTGTCCAGTCCCCCTTGTCCTACATTGTGAGTTCAGAGAATTGGGGACAATGGGCATTGATTGGGAGCGTCACACTCACAGCCTACATTCCTCCAGGGATGCATCTGTCTTACTGGCAATATCCAGCTGCAGCGGTAATAAAAAGATACTAATTTCTGTAAGCAAAAATGGGAAACAATTGACATGTTTTGCAGGTTGGAATTTTCTTGGCATGGGGACTAATGCTGCTGCAAGTGGGAAGATTTCCTGCACTTGGGATCTACGTTCAAATGCTCGGGAAGGTAATGCTAAAATCCTAAGTAGAAAATGATAAGGTATTACAATAACTATGTAATTTCTAGGTTGCTGCCAATTTTGGCCTTTTTATTTTGGCATATGCATGCCTCCTTATTGCATTTGCATTGGCTTTTTGCGTCCTTTTCCCTGAGTACCCCGCGTATTCATCCGTGCCCTTGGCGATCCTAAAAGTGTTGACGATGATGGTTGGCGAAGTAGAGTATGAAAGCTTGTTTTACAATGAGGACAACGCCGGAGATCCTATTTTGTATCCTATCACTGCCCACATTTTACACGCAGCCTTTGTCGTAATTGTAACTATTGTCCTCATGAATTTATTGGTGGGTTTGGCAGTTCATGACATTCAGGTACGAAGACTACAACCATTTTGTAAAGCTTAAAATAAACATTTGTTATTTAAAAACAGGGCCTTCAGAAGACAGCTAAGCTGAATAGGCTCTCTCGTCAAACAACGTTAATCTCCAGACTTGAGTCTTTTATTTTTTCCAAGCGGTTGCAGGCATGTCTGCCGCGTACCGTAGGGTCGATCCTCCTGAAAAGTGCGCTTTTGGTTCCTTCGTCTTACAAGTGAGTTATGGAATATTCCTTCTGTACTTTATATTTCACTTGACGTTTTCCTGAATTTCCAGTTGGTCTTTTTACTTCCGTCCCAACGATCCAAGAGACCAAAGACTTCCTAAGGACTTGAAGCTGGCAGCATTGAAAGTTGCAGCCACCAAACACTCGTCCAGAACATTGCGTGGCCACCCAGATATTCGACAGCATAACAGCAATAATGCCTACAATAGTTATGCCGGATCCATCGCCGTTGCAGATCCGCAGGTTCATGCTGCAATTCGAAGGATCGAACAAAGGATGGATACGTTTCAGCAGTCGGTTGAAATGGGCTTGCAAAGTCTTACCGAGCGACTTGACCAGTTGTTAAAAGTCACTGTTCCTGATAGCAATAAGGAAGGAGAATGTCCAGTCACAGTCTCACAGTAACGTGATTACATTTAAGTTCCTCAACGCAATAAAGCTTCTCTATCATTGAATGTCTACTTGCGCATTTCTGTCATCTGATGTATACCTCGAAGCGAGCTTATCTTAACAAAATTGCGTTTTTTAAAATTTTGGCCTCACTCCAAAGTAGCTGTAGGAAGTGTCCAATATGACTGTAAGCTCTCTGTGGCTATTTTTTGAAAAGTAGTTTATTTCACAGTAATTTTCGATGGTTGAGCGTAAAAATCCATCGCCTGCATTTCGGCGACCTTTAGATTAATATTTAGTAAAACAATTTCTCACATATTGGATTCAATTTCAAAAGCTTCTCATCATCATCTTAACGGCATAAGATTAAAGCCATTGTTGACTCTTCAATGGAGCAACAGGAGGATGTCTCTAATGAATTAATTATCATCATCACGGGATTGTAGACAAATTATAAATTTATGATAAGGTAATTTGAAGTAAGAATGGAAGTCATACAGTAATTAGTTTTATAATCTTACTGAGAAAGAGCAAATAGATGTAGAGTGCATAGTACAAACTAGACGCAAGGATGTGAGGACCACGTGTAATTTTCCGTGAAGAAAGGAGATCTCTTGTGTTTCACGCCCGAATTCGTTACTTTCCATACTTGTGAGGTAGCCACTGAACCAATGGTGAATCTGACCTGCACAAATCAAACATTTTTTTGCAAATGTGGTTTAGAAAGACGATTAGAAAGTTTCTTACTTCATGAACCAGTCGTCCCCCTTTGTCAAATCCTCTCACAACAGTCGGCGTTGCTTCTGATATTTGGAATTTTATCATGCCTTTGGGTTGAAGGAGTTTGGACTGATGGCCCATTTGCACCTCAATTTTCGCACAGTCACTTTTATTCATAAATTCGATGGAGGACACAGACTGTCGGTTACCTTGTGGACAAACAATATCACCATTTATTCAATTTACTCTTGCGTGGGAGAAGGCAAAAGATGCCCATCATTGCTTTCACCACCACACGGGTTCCATAACGTCTCACATCGTGCTTCTACGGTGTCAACAAACTTAGCTTTAATATTCGACTTACCCATGATGCATCGAAGTTCCTCTGGAAAAGAAGAGTGCAAATTATTTTTGCAAAAACAGTGGAGTAGAAGAGGATTTTGCTAACAATTAATCACAGTTTGTCACCACTATCTTAGTTTCCAAAAAAAACTTGATCAAGTCAACTTTTCCTTTTTGTCAACTTCTCTCAAAAGCACTTTGATATTGCAGAAGAGTGCAGTTGATTTTGAAACGATGATCCTTTGTTGTTGTCTTTGTGACTGAATTTTTGGGTATTGATGAAGATAACAAATGTCGACTGTTCATCATGTCAGTCACGTATTGGTTGGAAAGTGATGGATCTGAACTTCATGGGAATTGTAGCAACTAATCCGGATCTTGTGGAAAGAGTCAGAATGTGGGATGTATGCAGATTTAGGCTTCAGATTGAAGAAGCGTTGTTTGGCCATTTTAATTTAAAGACATAGAATACCTCCGTGTTGCCACGTTCAAGCTCCATGAGAAGGGCTATTTATAGGTTTGTTCATGCTCTTCTGAATGAGTGTATTTAGTTAGTTAGTTCGTTAGTTAACTCACTTCTCTGCTGTATTGTACTGTACACTTCAACAACGCTCTCCAAAATCAACTGAAGGATGTGCAATGAACGGGATGATAGAGCAAAATCGGTTAGAAATGTTCAAAGTGGCATAAATGACTCTGGAGACTTATCCACATCTCACATCATCAAATCACAAATGACAGCGTCGCCAAGTCACCCGCAGTTAAGAACAGGCAAATTATTAAGGACGTCGTTTAGGTGTGGTCTTCTTGAGAGCTTATGCCTGTGGTCCTAAGAGCCCTATGCAGAAAGCCCCGTTCCTGCACTTCAAAACCATTCAACAGCAAGCCAATGGCCATTGGTATAAAATAAGCAATTATTGCTATTTCAAAAACATGATTATTTATTGGCGTCTTCAGCTATACCCAACTGTTCCAAACGCCAGTCAACCTAACGGCTTAACGACTTAAAGTTGGTTTGCTTGAAACCTCAGATCACAAACCAATGGTATTGTTTTCTCACTCTACGTGGTGGCACCTCTTCTCTGGTTCTATAGGGTGTCTCCTTGATTTTGAAACTTGGGAATATACTTTTCAGTGTACATGAGATGTCTTTGGATATGGGAACCATAAGCATGGTATGCGAGTGAGACAATGAGTTTAAGTTTAATGTCTTTATGATGTCTCCAAGCTTGCAAATAATAGTCTATGCAAAGAAGTTTGTACTTATCATTAGTGCCCAAGAGCTACGGATAAGTAGAACCAACCGTATGAAGCTATGTTCTTGTCAAGTTGACTTAACTTTGGTTTTTAATTTTTTTAGACGTGGGCGTAAGAGTAAGACCTGGGACGAAGAGCTTGGCAGAAAAGGAGAGAAAGCATAAATTGCCAAGAAGCTGAACGTTATTACTTTCCAGCAATGATACTAAAATTTTTTGTGATTATGAAACAAGTGAGACGTGTAATTGCCTTCCTGATCAGTCCATACATCAGTCACTATATAATCATCCTACATGAGGGAACAATAATTGCAGTGGTGAAAGTCTCAACTATGGGGAATGTTGAGACGGAGCTTCAACTTTATTTATGACTACGTGTTGTTAGGTAAGGCATGGCATGATGGATAAGCCAAACATTGGTGTGCGATGCGATGAGAAATATAATGAAGGCGAAAATCTGTTGACTTAGGCAGTGTGAAAAAACTTATTGGCTGACATGTACTGGCACTCTCGTCTAATTAAACTCCAAGAGAGTATCTTTTTGGCTTACGAAGCGAAAAGAACATCTTTTAGCTCTGATAGATAGATACCCATGGTGTGTTTGTCAGCTCGCTTGAATTGACTTCATTGCAATATACTTCCTCTGCCTATTCCACATATTTGCAAAGATTTTAGTGATTTCTGAAGTTGTTATTTCTTATGTCTTCAAGATGTCGAAGTCAAGACGACACATATTGCAGAGCCACACATCTTTTGTTGGATGTGATTAGGTCGTTCGGTTCTACAGCTGCAGTAACGACTTCTGTCTAAAATTATCCTCTATCTGCATTGCGCTCGTACGTGGTGGGTTTCCCATTGTTCTGATATCCGTTCGACATTTTGCAATAGCCATTTAAACTATCTACGTATATATTAGCCTGCAAATGTTGAACTATACTCAAGGTATGGTTGTCTTAGAATTCGTATTACGGTTCTATCAGAGCAATAGAAACACAATCCATGTGACACTGGTTATGCTGTGTGAAGAAAGAAAGTTAAAAAAGATATAAGTTTACGTAGTCGAAGACATTTATTTCTCAATTTGTTATGGTACGTATCAATGCCCTTTGAAAAGATGCAGGACCATTCTTCATATTAATGATGCCTGTCAATCATTTGGAGTTACGCAACAGGGCCTTTGGCGTATGGTGACACTGAGTTAGTTTGCAAGTAAAAAGCTCCCGTTGTTCTGAACAGACTTGGTGTTAACGTATGCAATTAGGCGTATATCTGTTTGCATTATCTCACTCTGTCGAGGTGTATTCCCCCATTATATCTGTGGCTTTATTCGCACATCTACCTTCCAGAAAATCGGTGTATGAAGGACATTTGCGTCCATGAAAGCCTTTTTCAGTAAACAGCGACTCTACATACATGTCTGGAGCACGATCATGAGCACAATATCCTGTCAAAAAAATTTACATTGTATCTTATTTAGGTGAAGTAACTCGATCTTTACCCCAAGGGTCAATTCCACATCCTGGTTGATATCTATATATTAAAGAACGCAGTTATTCTAGAGTACACAAATGGCTTCTCATTTACCCGCCTCCATTAGGATACCAGTCAACATGGCCACAGGGATCTTTATACGTCAGGAACCCATTGGCAGCTACGTGCATGACGTCAACAAATAACGCGTCTGAAGCATCAGTGCGATTGAAGTCATCCGCATAGTCAAACAACGGCAGTGCTGGGTCCAGTGCTAGAGAAAATGATGAACGACATGACATAAGAAGTGACGCAAGCATAAAATGGGAACAAAAGTTTATACCCGTTACTCGAGCAACTTTCTCCGTTACGCGACTTCCAATTTGCCCCACGACTTGACCACCCAAGCTGTATCCAATGATATGAATATCCGCTCTTGTGACTTTGCCATTCTGTACCAAAAAATCAATAAACTCTGCTGTGTGGGCACTGACGACTTGAGTATTTGCAAAGGCGATAAAATAGTCCGGCGACTCTGCCAGCCACTCCCAGTCAACGAGGACTACGTTTAAGTCCCTTTCCAACTCCAAGTATGCTGCAAAAAGAAATAGATCAAAAGTACAGAAACAACGTTAACGTCATGTCATGATTGTACTCATGTTTTACCATTCTTTACAATCAAGGGAAACTTTGAGGTGTATGAAGATCCAAACCCATGCACCAGTACTTTTAAAGGAGCACCCTCAATAAAGCCCGAATTATCAATGGAGCCTAAATCGTCCAGAAACAATTCGTCATGCTCGTCTGGGTTTCCTCTAAATTGATGGTTATCATGCATTGTTCAAAAAAGTTATTCAAATCCCATCTTCTTACCCATTCCTAGTGTAAAGGTAAAAGTGGACATCGTCGACACTCCCTAATTCCACCGTCTCGTTTTCATAGGGCGTCAGCCTTGCTTGGGTCAACCTTCCTTCGTCATCCACATACGGAAACCACAGGGCCTTGTTGATGGGATCCAATGGAACTTCCTCCTTTGACAGAACCAGTGTCAGACACACTAAGGTTGACACCACGAATATTGTGATATTTATTGGCATATTTATGCAGGTAAATAATATCTAGGTAGTTTCTCCAGCTAGGTTAATACAGTTACAATTGAATTGACCACTCATGGTTCTACAATCAGTAAATTGTGCATTGATTATCAGTTTTTGTGACATTAACGATTTGACAATGACAGTGTTGCCACACACTAGTGGATATAGAAAAGAGGTTTTCTCGGAAGAATATTCAGTGCCTTAACCCTACACATGTACCCCTTGACATCACCTTCCTCAAGCTCAGGGATGAAATAATCACTTATCAATCATGTCCATGACCAGACTAGCCAACAACATGACCAAGACAATTTTAAGATTCATGCAGAACAAAGTGTCTCAAATTCTCATTCTACCCCATGCTGCACTCCTTAGCTCAACTTTGGACCTGCATCAGCCAGCAGTCGGAGTCGAACGCAGATGTTGGAAAAGTTTGTTTTGGCTTGCAGTCGGTTTTTGTGAGTGAAGGCTTTCTCTTACGTTGATAACTTTCCTGAGGATAAGGTAAAAACCGGAAGAGGACCCACTGCAGATATGGCACTCAGGGCCTTAGTCGGCTGCAAGCGTGTTATTGACTATGCAGTTAAGGTAAGTCGTTTGGACTAAAACGTTGTAAAATTATTGACAACTAATTAATGGCCTTTTATGTTTTTAGGTGAGGGTGAAGCCAGACAAGACAGGAGTGGTCACGGAGGGTATCAAGCACTCCATGAATCCCTTTGATGAGATCGCAGTTGAGGAAGCTGTTCGACTCAAGGAGAAGAATTTGGTATCGGAAATAATTGCTGTGTCCTGTGGACCTACGCAGTGTCAGGAGACACTTCGAACTGCGATGGCGATGGGGGCGGACAAAGCGATCCACGTCGAAATTCCATTGCCACAGTACGAAGCTGTTCAGCCCATTCATATTGCCAAGATATTTGCCAAGTTGGCCACCGATCAGAAGGCAGATCTTGTCATTTTGGGCAAACAGGTCAGAGGTCACATTTCATTTCTCTGTAACACGTAATAAGAATCCATATACTTATATCCTGGTTTTGGTTTGTTCACAGGCAATCGACGACGACTGTAATCAAACGGCACAAATGACAGCGGCGTATCTGGACTGGCCACAAGCTGTATTTGCATCTAAGGTTAATTAATAATCAATCAAAAGTTCTATGCAAAGTGTCTTGTCTTCTAACGTTTGCACCCTGGTTCTATAGATTGAAAAGGAAGGAGGAGAGTTAACCGTAACTCGAGAAATTGATGGAGGATTGGAAACTATCAAAGTCAAAATTCCAACCGTAATTTCTGCAGATTTACGACTAAATGAGCCTCGTTATGCGACACTGCCCAACATAATGAAAGCGAAAAAGAAGCCATTGGAAAAGAAAACCCCTGCAGACTTGGGCGTAGATATCAAACCTAGAATTCAGGTACACATCAATATCAGAAAGAACCATGTATTTTCCAAAAGGGAAGACACTATTTTACTACCGGTGTCTTTCAGGTGCTCTCTGTTGAAGACCCACCAGTTCGAGAAGCTGGTGCTAAGGTTGCCGATGTTGATGAGCTGGTGTCGAGGCTGAAGGGAATGGGACGGATCTAGAGTCCAGTGGTGGTAGGATGCTTGCCATTAATTGAATTAATTAACACATTCAATTCACTAATCGTCGTTGTGAGCTATATTTTTAGAAGCCCAATTAAAATGAGGTACAATAAATTTATTGACGAGACTTTTATGGAATTGAACATTTTAAAATTGTATTTTACTGTCGACAGACATACAAATGCTGATATCTATATCTAAGATTAACCTACGACCAACGACATGCCTTCGATAAGACTCTCATATTTCCTCTGATTCAAAAAACGCAATAAGTCGTAACAAACTATATTCGGAATCTCATTCTACCATCAGTCTTTAGTTGAGTTCTTATATCCAATAAAAGTGAAATGTGTAAAAATTGAAGGAATGTTGAGGTTAATACTCTCATTTGACAATGATCATGCGAGGAGAGGAAAGGCGGCTTTTTGATGCATAAGTATAACATTACATGGCCTCCACTGAGGCCATGTACTGTCATACTTATGGAGCAGAAGCCACCATCCTCTACTCCCATGATCATTGTATCCTGAGAGTATTATACTCTTCTTCCTCAACATTTCCCACTCCCACTCCCACTGCTATGTCATCTCTGGCAAAAGGTCACTATGGCATCAAGCCAAGGAGCATCTTTGGACAGCCTTGTAACAAGACGATGAAATGTGGGGCTTGGCTGACTTGTGATCCTGGTGCGTTCCTCTGTGCCTGCACCCGACCAGACGAAATGGTTTGGAATATGGACCTCCTCAAATGCGTCGTTACCGTGGGGGATACCTGCAAATTTGGCATTTAAGGGGCAGACGGAGACGATAACAGACTGTAGGTGTTTTAGATAAACTGCATTAAATCGTTGTGAGTCCTGACCTTTGCTTCGTAGGTTCGAAATCGTAGACTGTGTCCTGTACGCTTCCTGTGAAAAGGGAACCTGTGCCTGCTGGCCCACCCACTACGTGGACGAGGAGGGGGCAAAGTGTTCGCCAAAGAAGGACTTTGGATTTGTTTGTTCTTCGGATGACGAGTGCAGTGACTCCAAACTACTACGCTGCGGGCCTGCCTCCTACACTTGTGAATGCAAGGATCCTGCAAAAATGATCCTGAACACCGCGAGTGGCTTTTGTAAAGTTGCAATCGGAGCCTCTTGCTCCGAACGTCCTGATGCGTGCGTGGACAATGCTGTTTGTGCAGTAAATTCTTCCTCCTTCACATCTAAAGTCTGCCAGTGTCCAAGAGGATACTATGAGGAGATTAAAGGGAGACAGTGTTCCCCCACTAAAGACAAGGGATCTCCTTGTCTCCAGAACGTCGAGTGTAATGCCCAGGAAAGGCTGTCGTGTGTGGAGAGCAGGTGCTCCTGTGATCCGCAAAAAACCGTGACAAATCTCGAGGCGTTCCAAATTTAAGTTCCAGGCGCTATTTGACAAATCTCAAATAGCGAGTGCAGGAGTAGAGTAGGAGCCTCCTGCAACCCAAATACAAGTTATCCATGTTTGAAAAATGCTTCCTGTGTTGCGATTGACGTAAGACTCGCAATGTGTACAAAACTATAGTTCTTTTAACATCTCAAAATTACCTCCAGTCTGACCACTATCGATGTGACTGCAATGAGGGATTCGTGGAAGGTGTCAGTGAACAGTGTGACATTGAGCATGGTCAACCCTGCAGGCAGGATCAGTCTAGCCCCAAATGTGACACCGTTGCTAGATTAAAATGCATCCTTAACCATGATGGACCCCCAACCTGTCGATGTCCAAATGTGGAGGATGTGTACGAGGAAGAAAAAAGACAATGTTCCCGTGTGGTGGGTTACTCTTGCCAGTATGTGGTACCTATGCAATGTACTCTTGTCTCTTGGTATAGCTGTACGTAATAATGACTTTATGATAGGAACGACGAAGACTGTGTGGAACATGCGTTTTGCAGAAAGGGGGATAAAAAACATGGGTCGCGATGTGTTTGCAAGAAGTTTGCTGTCAAAAACGGGGTAACGTGCAACGAAACGCTCACGAACGGAATGACTACCATGTCGCCAGAATGCACATCGGTTTAACATTGTAATGCATAGGTGAGTGTCGTAGCCAGTTCTCCTCGTTGTTGTATGGTATAAAAACTTAGTTCGGACGAATTTGAACCAAATCATTGTCTTGTAATATTTGCTATTCAATTTTGAACATTTTACAGAGCACTATTCTCTTAGCACCTGCAGTCCGAATTCCGGTCCGGAAGTGGGAGTCCCAGGATCCCAAGAATCTTTCTGTAGTGGTCACATCTCTCCCACATATTCTGTTCGTTCGACCCTCCAGAACACTCCAGGGCCCCATTAATGGCTTTCAGGGTGCTTCCAAACGTTTGACTTTTAGAGTGGACATTGGCGCCCCAGAAGTAGGAGGCCGTCTCCCATCCTACGCCCTTGTCCCTAGCAACGAGGTCAGGGTCATTTAGGAGCCTATCCCCGTTTCCATAAATGCTCTGGGAGGCTGCCCGGTAGTTGTAGTCGTGACTGTGTATGTCAGAAGGAAACCATAAAGCAGACACAAAACGCTTTCCATTCTTGTTTGAATCTCTGTTTACCTCAACTGAATGGGACCCCGACCGTAGTAAATGACCCCTCCGGGTCCTGTTCCATAAGCATTCCGACAAGCCTGATCGTTGCTTGGATTCTGGCAGTACAACTCTCGACTCGCTGTGTATCCCAGGGATTCCCATACCGTGTGGGCGAGGTACTTGGCGGCTTCCACCTTCTCCGAGATTTGAGCTCGGCCAAAGGAGTTTAGGAAGAGGGAGTACTCATTCTGGCCCCCTGAACCACCCTTTGTTTGGGCAGCACGGTTGAACTGGTCTAGGGTGATACTTTTTGCTGATTTCAATAACGACCCATTTGTTTTAAGTGTTTGATAAAAGGGGTACACAAAACATACCATCATCCCCACCACCACCACCACCACCACCACCTCCTCCCTTATCGCAGCAGTGGTACTTTGATTTTACCCCATCCGAACAACCTTCCTTCGCATTTTGGTCCATGTTGTACTGGGCACACCCGCCCCATTCCGCTGGCTGACACCTGGAGAAAAAGGATACACAATGGCCACCGTATACCTACATGTTGGACAACGCTAGTATACCCAGTCCACCAGCAGTCTCCCTTCGCCCCGGCGACAAGAAGGGCTAAGACTAGCAAACGATCCATCCCAATTCTACAAGCCAAAATTGTATGGATTTTTCCGTTTTGAAATGACTATGAACTCTGCCTCTTGGACCATTTGTATTTATATGTACCGGGTATACAAAAGAGATAACCCAACAACCAAATACTGTGGGTTTTGAAAAACCATATTGTGCCGATTGTAATTCAAATATGGAAATGGCGAAACAATTAATTAGCATACCGCAAGCCTTTGGCATCAATAATGCAGACTGTCGATTGTATTTTATTACATTATTTGTTAAACTGCGTTGTTTTGCGTACAACACAATCATTCGCAGGCACATAAATTAATTGATTTCTAGGTTTAGAAAATATTTACCAAACTACACAACACGCATCCTGTCATAAAAATATCCTACAATCAAATTAGATAAGTATTTATGGTGGACAATGTTTCCGAAGAATTTCGTCATGGCGTAGATTCATATGAGGCAGGGGTTGGCAAATGGATAAGTGATATTTATAATTTGCGTCATCAACTGCCTGTCATGCCAGCACATTTTACAAATGCAGGACCATACTATTATACACATTAATTTTCAATTATTATGAGTCATAAATAAATATATAAATCAATCATGAATTGATGATTGATTGTCCACATCCGTGTTAGTTGGAAATCAACAAATCCTGAATGACATAATGTCAATTTAAATACTCAATTGAACGGGCGTCATATCTTACTCCGTGGTTAGCAATTTCAAAATAACGATGAGGGTTATATATGCAATCGTGTCGGAAAATTGTCTACACTACAAATTGCATAATTAGCAATAAAATTTGGAAATGCTACCAAAAGTATTTTTACGAATCGGAGAACTCAAAATTATCCTCGGTACTTCATTTCTTAGAATTATTTCTCTACTAATAATGCTGCCAGCCAATGCC
>JAQIWU010000004.1:0-68312 GCA_034696445.1 Isotomiella minor
AAATCTTACGTCTAGAGCGGAGAGAAGTAAGTACAGAAACTTTTCCCACAGCCTGCTTCTTTATGCAATCTAATTCCGTGTGGAATTAATTCATGCTTTTTTCATCTCCTGCATGACTTTGGCGTTGGCACAACTCAAACTTAGCCGATTTCTCTGCCAATCAAAATTGTCTGGCATTACAGTAGTAGAAAACTTTTATGAAGGGATAGATAAGAGAAAGCGCATCTCTTAAGTGTTGGCATTTATTCAAAAACCACGGGACTCTTGTCTTACAACATGACACAAAGCAGGCCACAAACAAACAATAGACATCAAAGAAATGGGAAAAGAAAGATAGGACGACTGGGCAAAACTTTTGTAAATCAAATTGCAAAGGTAATGGGCTGGAACATGATTGTCTATGCGGTTACACTTGCCCACTAATGTACAAGAACCAACCGAATCTTGTACATAATTTATGCAACCCATCCAACCACCACAATGAGTTTCTCCAATTCAACCAAAGTGTTTAGCCTCTGCTATTCTTCTTAAACACAAATGGAAAGGAAGCATTGATTCTTCTCAACAACACACATTTACTTTCATCATGTCCTATTGATCCGAGTATCCCTGTCATTTATTCTCAACCCGAATCATTGTCTGTTCGCCAAGAAAATACACTTGTATAAATTAATTAAAAGTCGATTAATCTGGTTAAATTAACTTTTAGACTGGAGGAGTAGACCAGAGTTCAATAAATCTTTGTCATTTTCGGATGACTATGTGAACGTTAACAAATCGGTTTGAGATCGAATGCCAAAAAGTCACGATGTAAAGGATGCGCAAATCAGATAGTATCGTAAAAAAGTGAAATTCAATACCCCATAACTTTCAAAGGAGGATTAAAGGAAATCACTTGTAATCTTATCAAAGAAGTCACAATGACACTCAATTAAACAAATGAGTAAATGCAATACGTACCTCGGTGGAATCAGTCTTTACGTTTGTATCAAGCAAGAAGAAGGGGGATATTTATTTACAACACACGGACGAATGTCAGACGAGATCATGAAATTGACAAGTGCCACCTTTTTTCTCTTCATTTGTAGCCCGGTTATGTTACAATGTCACCAAAAGCCTCAACAACATCATAGAAAACACGTGAAATGAACAAAAATATTGTCACATTTTTCCAACTTGTAGAGTGAAAGCTGTGTTACGTTTCAGACGAGAGGAAGGACGGCATCGAACTGAGGCTCCATGTACAAATATCGGAATGGATGATAATCCAACGCGATTGATATAAAGGACATGAAGATATTTCACAACAACGACAAATCCCAAGCACGCACACACGCACGAACAACGGTTGGCAGTAGTGCGTGATGTGTACTGATGATGACGATGATGATATGATGCAAAAGTGAGTTTTATTTGCTTTCACTCTGAAATGCAGTCAGATCATCTGCTTTCTTTTTTCTCAGAAGAAAAAATATCAGTGTCCTAGAGCACGTAGGGTGACATAGAAGAACCAATAAAATAACGATACTTTTCACTTCAAATACAAATCGGCACTAATATTATTTCTACTATCACAAGATTACGTTGTTGGAAGGTAGCTCGACGGAAGAGATTTATAGTATTAAGTTACTGTCCAAATCCACTTTCTTCTTCTTTTTCCTTTCTCTTTAGCTGGAGGAGGATTGCCTTATCTTCTCTCATGGAGTCTTTTAGGTTGGGAAATTCAATAAAACAGAAAAATGGGGAAAAAATGGTGTCATTATTTTATATCCTTATTGAAGTGAAGAAGGGACTAAAAATGACGTGTATGGCACTAGTAATAGTTAGTTGGCACTAAGGTAGGATCTCTTCCACAGAGGGAAAGCGAAACATGTAGGCAAGACCAGACCAACCAGGACACAATAATACCACATTTTATTGATTTATGTACTCCTCCAACTCGAACTGACTACTGCTTGCTCTCCTATTTTACCAAACCAAAAGTGAGAGAGAAGAGAAGAGAGCTCAAGATGTGTGAGAAAGAGTAGTCGCAATGGTTAAGAGCTTTGCTTTATCTATTCCTCAGTTGTACTTTATGTTGGAGCCCACACAACATCTACTCCTGCGGGTGAAAAGGGAAAAGGAAAGCAGTACAGATGAGCAAAAGCTATAACGCCACTACTGCTGCTCATACTTGCCAAATCTCTTTCCTCCGAATGCTCACCAAAATAACTCAAATAGCAACAGGGTATTGTTGTGTTTGAACTCACTCAAGAACTGAACTTTTAAAATCAGAAAGGTTAGTTAGTAACTTTCTCTCAGACAATGCCAATGAGAAAGAGTATTGGATGTAATTGGCAGATTGTCCATGGGAGAATGACAAGGATTCTGCGAATAACAAGGTAATGTAAATAATAAGGTTCTTTTATTAGGGAAAAATCGATTGGCTTTGTTGTCGAAAGGTAAAAATAAAATGAAAAAGATTTGCTTTCACTGACTGGAGCTACCTCACTCAACTCAAGTGAGCTTGGAGGAGAAAGCAGGTGGGCAGAAGGAAGGAGTATCTATCTATCTATCTAGCAGCAATGGAAATGGAACTGGAAGAGCACAAAAATGGGGAGTCTAGTCAGATAGAAATATATGAGCAATATGAACGAGGGAGACTTTCCTACGTGGAATATATGAGTAGCAAGACTGGAGCAGGTGGAATTAAAAGCGACGGCTCGGCAGGAACAGAGCCCCCTATCCCATCCACCTGGAGAAAGTATCTACGTGAGACCAGATATTGATACATACATAGTGGAAGCCCCAAATGTTATTGTTGTGTCTCAACTCTCTTCATCATCATATTACATCTTAGACAAGGGAAGAAGGAAGGAAGGAAAAATGTAGTCAGTTTCCAGTCTAGTGTCAGACTCCACTTGCCCTGAGTTGACTTGGCCGTAATAACTCGGCACAAATGGAGAAAACCTATTGGATCGGGTCGTCATGAACTGTGGCACATCATCCGCTCGTCATCATCAGCCAGCGTCGCTGGCAAAAGCATAGAGTAAACTACCTATATTACACTTTGCACGTTGCTTTCTTCCTTCGTTCACAAGTAGCTTCCTTCCTTACGTCCATCCATCTACGCCCAATGCCCGAACTCGGGAAAGTCGGATGGATCGACCTATATATTGCCTGTACCGGGAGGACCATCCATTTATCTACTACAGGCCATAAACTTTTGCGTTCCGAAGGAAAAGAAAGTAAAGTAAAGTAACCTCTCCATTCCTCCGCTTTATGGTTATGACGATGCATTACATTACATTACAACCTTTTACAACAGTCTACCTAAGCTCATCAACAAATGAAAGTGTCCCACTCGCAATCTTTTTACGCCTGACGACAAATCGTTGAGTTGAAAGACAGGCAGACAACACTTTAGAATCGTTTCCACTCGAAAGATGAGGAGAGGAGCAGGAAGACGATAGTATAATCCGTATAATTTGACTGCTTCAACAACTGACTTTCCTCTCCACACTTATTATCCAATTGAAACAAAAGTTTTTTTTCACTCAACATCTTCAAACAGACGCAGAGACAAGAAGTGGAGTGTAAATCCCATTTTCTCAATGAGCTTATGCCCGCTTTGTACCTCCTCGTCTTTCCTTTCTCTCTCTTCATCTCATTTACATTCTTTGTTCTGCTCCAATTTCAATCGCTTTCATCATGAACAGCATTTGTTTGCAACACGTGAAGGAAAAATAATATGCCAACCAACAAACGGAAGCCAAATTAATATTAGACTCACACACACCACCACAGGCAGAAACACGTGAAGGGGAAATAGACAAGGAACACGCTTTATTATTTTCATTTGAAGATGTGAAGTTCGAGTTAATTAAAAACTCAACTGCAACTTCAGTTTAGGGTTTACCGTTGGAAACTTAATGATGTGGAAATGAGTACATCATTCATGACAAAATTAAATGAAGGAACCAAGAAAAGATAAAGCAGGTTTTAAGTAGTGCACAGCACTTTATATACCTGATGGTCGCAATGAGTAAAATAAATACGACGACAATCTTATTTGGATAACTGCCAATGATTTTTTAGTGACGTTGAAACTCGATAAAAGAGATTTTTCATGCTTTGTTACCTGTTGCTTCATCCGACCCGAAGTTGTAGGCAGACGAAAAGCAACAAAATGCTCTGCTTTCCTTTCCAAACTCACAAAAGGAAGGGAGAAGAAGTTTCTCTTGTGCTCTCAACTCTCTGTGTTCAGTGTTTTATTTGCAGTTGGATGGAACTATGAAAATACTAACCACCTTTTCCACTGGTGACTGCATGGGTACAGTCGATAAACTGCAGCTTCTACACTCCCACAACAACCCCTATACTTTCTCCTAACTCTCTTCTTCTATCATAAACATAAATAGAGAGAAGACGAGATGGAAAGAGAGAGGTGGATAGAGTCTACTCATGTTGTTCCGTTTTATTTCGTTGTGATACGGTAAGTAAGCAATGCTGGTGGTGAGAGGGAAAGTTGCTTGTGGTTGGGAACATTGTGAAAACCAAAAAAGGTGAAGTTACTTCTACCACCCAACTACCTGTCTCACCAATATCCTCATTTTGTATCCCATCATTTTTATTCATTCCTGTAGGTTCCTTCTTTCACCTCATATTCGGAGACGGTTTCAGTAAACACTTCCACCCACAAGTCGCTCCCTGAAGCAGAATTGTATTCAGAAGCCACAACGACGTAGCAGTACAGATTTCCTGTTATCATCCTGATCTGTAGATCTCTACGTTTAACCCACGCTCTGCCCTTGCTTTCATTTTGTAAACATCGAGTGGTGGTACACGGTTGAAGTTGACTGAGAAGAATAAAAGTAAGGAACACAAAAACTTAAGAGTTTTGCTTCGTCCGTTCCTGAGATGAGTTGACAATGCCCAGGAGCTTTTTTGACCTAAATCTTATATGCTTTCCTCGCCAACCAACTCGCTTTTCTTATTTCTGCATGCTTTCTTTTGATATCTTTACACAACACAAAGGAGGAAGCATTCAGCCCAATACATCAATTTTGAGAAAGTTGAAACTTTCACCCTGACTCATGTCTTTTCTTGTATGATGTAACGTTCAAGGCCTAAGGTCTCTTACTAATAAGGAGATAAAGAAGCGGAGTCAAAAGAAAGCATGCTTGTGTGTAACTAAATCGAAAAGCAAAGTTGGCAGTTTTTCCGCTGAGTAAGTGCGTGTCTAGTTCAAAGTTTAAATCGTTTCGTGTTTTTTTTTATTTTAAACGACGCTATTCTATTTTTTGAACAGTTACCATATTTTGAGTAGCTTTCTCTCCTACGTGTAATTAATTTCTTACAGGTACAAGTGTATTTATAAAGACATAACGCGGAAAATTGGTTGGAATGATTGTAAGAAACCCGATTTCATTCAAAGCTGCAATACGCATTAACCTAGACCAAAAGCACAACGAGGAACGGGGACATATGTCAGCGTCACTCAACTTAAAGCCAAACTTCCTCTGGAGAAAACCAAAAGCTGCTGGATTGTGTGTACTGACGTGAAAGCTTGAAAAAATCTTTCCTCGTTTTCCTTTTCATCCTCAACCAACCTGGCCATTCAACTCAGGAACAGGGACGTCTTCAGTGCTTGACTTGACAAGAGCTTTGCAATGTAGTTGACATCTGTCCTGGTCTATAGGCCCTTAGGGATCGGGGTTTAAATGCTACAAACCCCACTGGTACGAAGGATTCTCTCGCTCTCTCTAATTTTAACATGTTTGAGTTTACGTAAACTGTTGTGCACCAACCTTCTTCAAAACTAGATCCAACGTCTACCATCTCCAAAGTCTCCTCAAAGTCAAGAAAAGTGATTAATTTGCAACATCATGCATACAAATCACTAACTTTGAATGGTTGGTGCGATTGAAACTTTAATTTGTTTATCTTCTTCACCTCCTCTCAAACTTAACTAGATTGGAGGAAAGAATGGTCCATTCAAAAGAAGAATGAGGAGAGGGCAACTTTCACTCCAGAGCAGTAAAAGGGGACCATTCAAGCCAAAGTCTTATTCTGTTGTATAAGTGACAGAATCCTTGATTGCTTTCCTTTCAGGAAAGAAATGAAGAAGTGGGAGTAAGCCCCAAAAAAGTAATTAACCTTTTTGGCAAAAGACAGGATTATAAAAGCAATATCCGTGAGATTATTACACGCAGTCGTTCCTTCCTACTTTATCTGATAGGATGACGATGACACTCACCGGAGAATAATGACAAAGTTTTCTTCGTCTCTCCTCCTCCTATCGTCATCATCCTTTGCTTGTGGGCATCCTTCGAACTTTAAAAACCTTTCTAAACCAAACAACTTTCTCTCCTATTTCCCATTCTATTATGGTTAGGCTTCCACTCTGCTGGTTCACAGCCAGGGTAAAAGAACTAAATGACATTTCATAGATGGAGATGCATAAACTCCAGCTTTAGACAGGAAGGAAGCAGTGACGGAAGAGACAGGATTCAATTCTTTCCGAAACAACAAAAGGCATTCAAGTTTTAGATCCCAAAAAAATCCAACCTTCCTTTTGTTCAAGAAATAACCCTCAACCCAAACGTCAAAGGAAACAAAAAAGGAGTAAAATCCAACACTGGATCACAACACATCACAATAGCAGCAGCCAGCAGCAGTAGCTTTCTCATCCTTTTCATCCCACACAAGAAGATGAGAACGTCTTTTTTACTTTTCAACTTTCTTCTTCTTCACTTCACACCATCTCGCCTTACAATATATCTACGCTTTTATGAAGGGAAAGCTTTCACCTTACTTTCACTGACTCCACATTTGGCCTTTGACCCGTTTTGTGCTAACATGTCAAACATGTCGTAAAAGATCAAATGCTAAGCTGCTGTAGAATAAAAACATTTTGTATGGTTTCAGAACGACTGCAGAGCAGGAAAGGGCCTTTTGCGTGGACGAAGAATTCAAAAAATAGCATCAAATTCGACATGGACGATGGGATGTGCCAAATACTACCAAACTCTTTGATGTGTTTTTTTTCTTGAAGCAAAATAGCCAAGACACTAATGAATATCAATGAACAGTTGCGTCCTAAATTCTGCCCATTTATGTTCAAAGTAATTTCAGCAATTTGCTCTTAATTACTTGTGTATGTTGCTAAAAGTGTGTTGGATGCTGGACTTGACAGAAGATCTATGATCCCACCTGGAGTCCTGTAGAGAAAGTAGAACAAACGGCCACCGTCGATACATTAACCTGTCAGTCCCCTTTCACCCTATAGATTCAACTTTGCTCATTCTGGTCCAAGACCCTATTTGCTACCAGCCTTTTCATTGGCAACAAAGTCTAAAAGCCAATTTCCGATTTCTGATCTGAGCGGGGTACAACCACGGAATCCCTAATGTTGAGTTGAGAATTGCGTGCACTAACTGATGGTTCTACGTTTCCAAACTTGCAAAGAGATAACAAAAAAGGTAGGTGCAAAATGTGATGAGACTAAATGAAAAACACAATCCTTACAGCAACAATGAACATTGCAAACTTTTTATGCTTGAAGAGGAAAGAAGCAATGTCTTCCAGGAGAAGGAAAATAGGGGTCTCACACTTTTTCACGTCTAGTTGGGTTTACTATACATCAAAGATCGAACCTTTGCAAATATCAAAAGTTGTCTATTTGTTTGTGTACACTCTTTCTGTCAAAGAAGTAAATAAAGAAAAAAACAGGAAGGTAAAAGATGGAATAAAATACACCCACTTCTCCATCATTTTTATCTCGAGAGGCGGTGAATGTGAGACATAACATTATTTTTCCCAATCCAAACTTTTCTCATCTGCTCAACTAACTCATTCGTTCTCGTTCCCTCCTGCCTGCCAAGCCAAACTTCAAAAACAGGAGTTTGATTTCCAGGATATCAAGACTAGTGGTATTGGCTAGGGAAACATCGGCAATCCGTCAACTCTCACACAATTACACCCACACGTGCTTCCTGAAAAAGTGAAACTAGTGCAACTGAAGGAGAAATATTACGCACTTTATGTTTTGTCTTGTAGACTAGGCAAAAAAATAAAGGCGAAACAATACTTTTTCCGTAAGCAATTAATTTACAGTTGTATGTGATTGAACTTTGCCCCATGATTAATTTGCTAGGAAGGACCGCTTGACGCTAACAAGAGAAAAACGAATAAATAAAAAAAACAAGTCAGTGCTAAAGGCGAAAGAAGGAAAGGGGCACATTTTATGGCATTTTGTTATGCTCATAAAACTAAGATATGAAATTTTATTTCCCGTCAAATCGGAACAAGCAATTTTGCTACACCTTAAGGCATCAATAATGCGCTGGCAAAACCGTTCTCCAAGCATTTTTCAGGCTGCTAGAAGATGAACCTCCGACACGTATGAAGTGAAGTGCAATTCAATAACTACAAGCCTCCGCTTTCTCCGCACACTTTCATTTCACTCCCAAAATGGAGTTTGAATAAAATTGGATGAGCCATGTAGCCTGCAGCTTCAATGCAAAATTTTCTCTAGTACAGACTCGGCTGGATGTAACAATGCGTGCTTTGGCTTGAACATAAATACCACGATTTTTAGATGTAGTCCGTAGATATATTACTTTTTCTTATTCAAGGTAAGCAAAATTTGGCAATAACTTACTTAGTCGAGTCTCTTTTCGACTTCCATCAATCAAGTTGATCGAACAAGGTAATTTCAAGTAGGCACACGTAGGTAAGCTCGTGCATAATGTACTCTGATGTGAGTGAACCTGTTAAAAGTTTATGACACGTCAAAATAAACTGACTAAATTTAGCACATCCTGAGTTCACTTCACAATTTACCTATGAATATATTAGAAACACAAGGTACAATAGTAGTAGCCATCCGAAAAAGTCTACGAAGGTTTGTATCTTGGAGTTTAGGCTTTAGTTTACTCAGAAATGAAGGAAAAGGTAGGTTGATTGGAACAAGAGAATGAATACTAATAAAATGGTGAAAATGAATTCATCCAAACTATAGGTCTCGTGTTCTTAAGTCACACACCCTACGCAGTCAAGTGTCTATGGATCTTGGTATGAATACTAAATACAATTTGCCTGCATCACGGAAACTTTTGTCAAGAAATTCCAAAGGTGGAATTGCAAAGAAAGTTCTATCCATCGATACAAATATTTCTTTGGCACTGACAAGGATTGACTGCTCCGAACCAGTCTAATCTTCAAGCTATTTCACTTTTAAAGTTTAGTTTGCACTGACGAGGGAATTGGATTATCAAACAAAATTTTCCCTGCCAAAAAAGTAAAGTACACCTCTCCTACTCACGTGTGCAATGTGATCTCCTTCTTTCCGCCCTACACAAAGGGTAAGAGACGATGATATGATGATGTAATGCTAGCAGCTAGGACATGAGGTTGAAACTGATGGAGAAAATAGATAGAGTAAACTATCAGATCCGTTCGCCCTACCCCTATTCTTATTCAGTTTCCTTTACTGATAGAATAGAATCTGTTCAGCTTGTTCTCGAATGCATGAATAAATAAATAAAATCAGAAAATCAGATTTATGATCTCCGTCAAAAGTTAAAACTTTAGTCAAACTCAAACTTGAACCCATAAAAAGTGCTGAAAAAAATCGTACCGTTTACACGCGTTGAGTCGAATCGTCTTCTCGGTTTACAGTAGAGGAAAATGTATACTCAACAGCAACAGCATTTCTCTTTACACCCCTTGGGATTGTTTGGAACCTTTACTGATTGCTTTTTGTACGTTATGCAATTGTAAAAGTTACACAGCATGGCTAACTACTGGATGTAATAGAAAATCCATAACTTTCATCTCAAATTAAATAAATAAAGTTGCCTATGTGTTTCAGGTACTTCAGCAAAAAGCTACTCCAGATTTAGCAGAAATATGATGCGATGCCCCAAGAATAGGGAAATGTCGAAGAACATAACAAATGATTCTGTGGTAAAATTCCTTCGAGAAAAACAATTGTAATTGGTGTCAATTCATCAACATCCGACAACTGCTCTGTGGATTATGCTAATATTAAGAATGTGCAGAAAAATTATGTTACAAAAAACACCAGAATTGAATCCTGAGAAGCTTCCATGTTTTCCTTTACAAGACGTTCGTCCAGACTTTTAAATACCATGATCTAAACCGAAATAGATTTTACGACGGCATGAACGACACTATATATTGCTATTGCTTCGTACAGATGGATGGAATTTGACTAAAAATTTTCCTATAGCCTCAATATGTATTTGTAGTTTTGAAACTGCAGTTCAGTATTGGATTCAGGATTTAATTATGCATGCAAAAGCAAAAAAGAAGAAAATAATTCCTAAGTATTCCACCTACCTATAGGTTCTGGTTGGTCCTTTCCTTTATGGCTTCCTTTATCCAATTTATACTTGAACTTATTGAACAAGCTGAGCACAACACAATATTTGTTTTGTTTGATATATTGCCATCAAACCAAAAAAGGACGGCAAACATACATTGACTTTATGCAGTAAGAGAAGGAAATAATAAAGAGTTGAATTTGCAAACTCGTAAAATCAATTTAGCAGGAGTTGAAGCAAACTTTGAAGTAACTAACCGTATCGACACTGCAAGCAAGCAAGAACAGAACGTTACTGCCGCTTGCAGTTTATATGTTGAGAATATTAAATCCTTCAAAAAACCAAAACCAATTTCGGAACATTCCGTGAGCTTCTCAGTCATTTCCGATAGTCTCGAAGTTAAAAATGAGGTAGAGTTTATTTTGTTAGTCAGAAAAACCAGAAAAAGGATAGGTCCAAGGGCAAAACATTTGCTTGCGTTGTTAGTGAGTCAGTTAAAATAAATATTCATCTATTCGTCAACTCAACTGCGAAAGTTGTATTTAGTGACTCTCACAGTCAGTCAAATCCTGTTAACAAAGTTAAAAGTTGTGGAGAGGTGAGGATGCTTGCTTGCCATGAAAGTGTATTTAATACTTCCACGCCTCAACTATATATACAGCAGAATTGAGTGAAAGTAGTTTGAAGCAACCACTTCTTCTTGTCATTTCCTGTTTATTTTCGAAACGACAAGTAGTTTGCGTTTGTGGCATAGTTTTCATCGTGGATGACAAGAATAATATTCCAACTAAAACGATAATAATAAGAAGAAATGTCTTGACTTACCTTTGCTTTGTTTGGTCGCCTTGTCCCGCAGTACATTAATCTGAAACACACGTCCATATTCTTCAAAAAGCGTACGTAATTCGGGTTCACTCAGATGCTTGGGTACTTGTCCAACAAACATCTTGATTGCGTCAGGATCAGGCAAGTCTCCCGTTGCAAAGGTGTCTCCATTTATCACCCTAAAAATCCAATTAGCTCATTAATTACATTAGCTTCCAAACTTGGCACAGGAAACAATTCTTTATCCTCTTTCACTAACAAACAAAGCTCATGTCCGGACTTTCTCTAAATTCTTTCGTCTCTTTTCTTTCTTTCTTTCATTTATTCTCTTGCTTCCACTTCCCCTCCCACTCAGTCACAATGGGAAAGGAAAAAGAAAGCTCTCACTTCTTCTCTGAAAGTCATTCCGACGCTGTAGCTGCTAAATGGAGGAAGGTGCATTTCTAAAAGTTCACTCTCGACTCTTACGTCTGAAATGAACGTAACAAATTAACTGAGCTCTGTTGAAATCTCATCTCCGCACTTGCCTATTACTATTACGGTTTTTGTAACTGCACAAGAAGACAGAGGCATAGGCAGGCAGGGTGTAGGGATGGTATACTAAATTAAAGCACCACATACTTAAGGATACACACCCACCACTCAGTCAGTCAGTCTTTTCGCTTTCTCTTTTCTCTTTACCCTCTTTTTTTCTTTTCTACACTTCCACTCAACACCAGCCAAACTCAACTCATCTCGACACAACTCCACTTCAACTCCTAAGTATAAAGGCCTTAATTTTTTGATCAACTTTTTAACTTTTTCCCATCCCCTCCTCCTCCTCCTTCACGTTCTCCAATCTTAGACTTTCATTTCCAAACTTTCCTTAGGGATTCTGTAAAAGAAAGCTAAATGGTATTTGCCGTGTTCTGCTTTCTCCTTCTTCTCCTATTCCATCCTTGCTTTGCTGGCTATTACCATTTGTATTTGTTTCAGAAACACTATTTCGTACTACATGGCTCTGCTTTATTTCCCCCAAACAAAAACACCAGAAGCATTGTTGTGAGGAAAACTATTTAAGTCTGGCAAATGATTATTTTCCTTGCTTCCTTTTCTCAAATGGGAAAAAACAGAAAGAAAGTAAGACAAAATGTGTACCACACCAGACACAATTTTTAGGTTTCTTCTCGCTCATGCTTAGTTGCTGTGTTGTTTTGTCAATGAGATACGACGGGGAGAGAAAGTGGGAGGATGAAATTAAAATCATACATATTGTCATTTACACAAAATAAATGTGCCATTTGGACAAAACTGAAAAAGCTAAGCTAGCACATCAATAAAATTACAAAACAAGAACAAAATATTGTTAATTGCATGAGGCTTCCTTTTTTATTTTGTGCACAAAGTGCCTCATTAAGACAACGGTCGTTCATTCATTCGAGGAGACATCAAAAGGTTACTTTCCTTCCACTCCCTCCACTCTATTTTACGTAATGAAAATTAAATTACAAAACTTTTTCCCATTCCAAGGGCGCATTCATTTTCCCTTCTTTCTTTCTGACTCTCTTTTTATTTGATTTCTTGATTTCAACTGATTTATTTCGTCTCTTTGATTTGAATGAATAGAGAAGAGGATTGACTCATGAATAGATTTTCATTCATTGAATCATCCTCGTTTAATTCACTTTCGGAAAAGACTGACTTGCCTAATCCGCTTTGAACTTACATCAAATAGTGATTAATTATTGAACTGGGCTTGTCCCTTTATTTGCCTTCAATGCAACCGACTGAAGTTTGACTTGATGCTCTTCATCAACACCCGTAGAGTGAAAATGAAATGACATTATGTGTAAGTCGCTCAATGGGAAATGACTTGGACCAACTTTCTTCTCTTCTCTCCTAGACCTTCCTTCTTAAGCGCACTTATTAATTCCAGGATCAATTGCTTAATAGTTGTTTTTTGTTATAGATTCTCTACAGAGGAGGGCTGTCTCACTTGTTAACTTGGCAGAGAAAGTGTGAAGTGAAGTCGAATGGAAGGTTTTCCTGGGTGCACTGAATGCTAATTCGGCGAATACGCCTCGAATGAAGTCCAGGTTCATTTATTTCCTGGATTTGCCTCCAGTTCCTGCCATACAACAACGTCTTCGCTTCTACGCTGAGGATCTGTCATTCCCCCTCATTTTCATTCATCCTTTCAATTTCATTTCACTTTTGAGTATTTTACAAGCTGATCCTGCTCGACAGGATTTCAGTGCCACCGAAGAAGGAGTATAAAGGGGTCGAAGGAAGGCGACAACCAGCTTAACGTGAAGTGCATCCGCCTCATTTAAATATTGAACTGACGTTCGTACATACGTTTCCTCTGGTTTTCCGCTCTTTTGACTCTGAGGTGAGTGGAGACTGGAGAAATTGTCCTCGTCTCATCATATATTCAGCATTTAACCTTCATTCATGTCTACGACATAAAATTGCACTTCCGACATTCCACCTCATAACCTTTTAAAGCTAGTTCGATGAGAGCTGTTGTTGTCCTTGCACGGGTGCACCCAAAGCGTCTCTCTCAACTTGTCAGTGAGTGCCCCAAGGACAAACTCATCATTTCATGATTATCATCCGTCTGTCTCATCTTAATCCCTCTCCATAATTGGAAATTTGCGCTTGCATTTCCTACGGTAGTGGCCACACGGCAGGGGAGGGGAGGAAGGGGACAAAGGAGTTAAAGAAGCAACAGTCAGACAGAAGGAATAAGGCATAAAGACTCCGTATTATGTGCTATTATTGTCGTGGTGGTGGGGGAAGAGTTGGATGGGAATCAGCCTCGAGGATGTACTTTGAGCCCAACGGAGAAGGAGAGAAAGGTAAAGAAAATTGGGAAAAATCCGCTTTGATTTTCTGATCTGGGGCTCCCCAATACGACAAATATTTGGGGGGTATAACAATAGCTTTGGGAGTAGTGTAATATGGGCGGATATAATATTATTAGCAGACCCCATATGGCGCAATGGCTTAGTCTTTCTACTTATTTACTGCACAATGAAAGAAAGGTTCTACTATGATATTTACTGCTCCTTCCTACGTTTCATCTCCAGAAAGAAAGCACCGAATTAATCTTTCCAATGTCATACGAGAATATTGCGCCTTGATGCGGTGTGGTCCACACTGATAAGAAAGACCTTCATTAGGGTGGTGAATGTAACATCTTCGACGACGAGATGAATGAATCTTTGCCCCTTTCCCCCTTTCTCTTTTCACCTCCGTACTCAGTCACCCACGCCGTGTATAGAATGTATACCTATTTGACTAAAAGCATAATATTGACGTTGATCTTCGATCTTATATTCCACCACCAATACCTACCCCAATGACAATGCAACAAGATGAGATGCAACTCTTACTTTCACTCTGGTGTACATGAAATGATGGGACTTCCACATTATTCATTGCCTGGTCTCAGATTAAATTACGTGGGCCTATTCACAATTCATTTTTCATTTGATAGGCTATTCTTTGTGTGAGCCCAATATTTCATTATTATTACAGTCAAAGAAGTCGAGCCCCCTCCGATACTTAATCATTTCCGTTCAAATAAAAGGATGAGGAGAGAGAGAGTATTGAATTACTACTGCCTCCAGAAAGCTTAGAACGAACCTCCCTTTTTCAATATTCCTTATTACATCTAAATCTCTCGTTTTCTCTCTGAATACAGTTAACTCATGATACGCAGGAAGGATGAATAGATATTAAACATTGAAATGGAGTGGTGACTTTCACTTTTGTGCAATGGAGTACTGTCATTGTATGAGTAGTTCGGTATGGAGCCGCATGTGCGCTATAAATCGATGTTATACTCAAGCCAAGCCAAGTGGAAATGGAGAATTTTATTTTATTTTACAACAACAGACAAAAGGGTGGCCAACCATAACAATCACATCATGTCACAATATCGTCAGACTACACTGGAATACCAAAAATGTCATATAAACAATATACAACCACTAAAACCAAACTAACCCTTAAAACTTTTCCCATAAAACATAAGAAATGCAATGTAATAATGCAATGATGGCACTCACTCTCCCACCCAAGCCCGAAGTAAAAGTAAACCAACAAAGTCGAATCTTGATAAACTGTCTTTTACCCTTTTTTCTTTTATGCCCCAAGACCAAAAACAGCGTTTGAAGCACACTGGATGAAAGTTATCCAACCAGAGCAAATGTTTTGCTCGTAATGATGGTTTAGTTTAAAGCATTTCACTCACTCTCGACGAAGCTAAACGGTCATCTCTTGAAACCCATACATTTACATTCTTTCACTCCCTCTGCCTATTCCACATCTGGCAGAAGGAAGGAAAGCTGCAGTGTAATGGAACATGGAACTGGCAGTCCAAGTGTCTTTTCGAAAAGACTTTACGAATCTGTGAATGAATGAACTATTAAGATGAAAGGCATTCGTGGTATGAAACATCAAAATTCTTCCGTCATTTCATTTTTCTCCCCAAAAAGTACGGTCATAAGCAATAATAATTTAGATCATAACGTGTACCACCGGCGACGTGCAGCAAGGAAGAAGAGAAGGTTGGACATTTTCTGTATGTGAAAGGACGTACAAAAGAAGAGAAATTCCGAAAGTTGAAGCCGTGTCGTCCCCAGCCACCAAATAAAATACCAATTCAACTCTAAAAACGAGGGGAGAACTGAACCCCTGAAGACTGAACACATACGGAATAAAGCAAGAGAAGTGAATGGAAAGACAGATAAAACGAAAGTAAACTTTCCATCCTTATTTAGACTTTTTTTCAAGAATCAAAAGCAGGATGAGACGATGATGCGATGTGATGCAGTGGGGATGGGTTGTGGGACGAATGTGAACGTGCACATTGATAGTATCGTATCGTGACTTAAGGAAAAGGTGCATTTTTTAACATCAAGATCGTTTCATGTCCAGTCCAGGCTCAACCAACGCTTCTTTTGGAAGTTTGAACTATTTTCTTTATGCTTTTACTCCTTCATAAAAGGATGAGTCTAGAAAACAGTCAACATTCACTTCAAGCTTTGACCAACCACCACTAAACTAAACTGAAGCAAATGAAGGCTTGTGTTGGACACCGTGAAATAAGACGAAGAGAAAAGAGGATGTCGTAAAAAAGAGAAAAACAGGGATGAATGAGAGTCCTCTTACTGTTACATTACTTTATATTACAACATCACAACATATCAAAGAAAGCAAGGGTGGGTGAAAGGGACGACAATCACATTCAATCAAATAGTCTGGACAGACACCCAGTCGCAAATTTGGAATTCCAATCCAAACTCAAATACTCAAACAAACTCTCTAAAAACTTGCTCTTTATACAGAAGAAAGAAATAAAGAAAGAAGGGAGAAAAGGAAAAGAGTGAAAGTAGAAAAAGGGAACTGACGACAGACGACACTACCACGGAACTAAGTACCATTGGCCGGGAGACATGGTATCACGACAAGTTATACATCTTGATCTGTAGAGACAAACATGCACACATAAGTACACACATCTATCCTTTTACGCACCCGGTGCGGTTGACGGGTAAAGAGTGAATGGAGAATGAAATGAAATGGAGGTACTAAAAGGATGGAGAAAGTAGAAATGGTTCGTGGTGGTGGTGGCCGATAGTATAGTAAGTAACATCAACGCCAAAAACAACCTCAGGGAAATCTTACAGAAATTCGTGAATGCAATCTTAGCTGTCGTGAACAAGTAAGCTATCACATCACGACCTTCTGCTGCCACACCACCAAACGGTCGCCTTTCTACATTTCGCTTGAAGGAAACAAACAACGCTGAAATCTGGCCTCTGATGTTTGTGAAATGTTCGCCTTAAACGATGAACATGGCCATAATTCAACAATCTAATAATCTAATCTCCCACAGGAAAAAATTGAGATAGGGTCGTTATTTGTACTGGTCACTTCAAAAAAGACCTTTGAACTCAACTTACAAATTGGTTTAAACCCATCGATTTTATTGGAGGAAAACGAGAAAAAACATCGGACGCAGCGAGTTGAAAAATGAGTTGATAAAAGCAGCGATCAAAGATCGAGTTTTCAACAAGCTTGAAATAGGCTACAAAGAATTAGTAGTAAGACATGGAAGTCTGAGAAACATTCAAAAACAAGGTTTGCTCATGTTTGACAGAGTGTTTATACATGTTCCTGTCAAAGTGTGGTTTCTTTACTTAAAACCCATTACTCAGAAGGAATGTCAATTCCACGTGTGGTACTCATTCATATAACCCCTCCTGCCGGTGGCACAATTTGGGAATGAGAAATATTTTCAGGGAAAAGCACGACCGTGAACATTTTATATTTAGTACTGTTACGCTTCATTCAAACCTAAATATACATGAAATGAATATCGAATGTAGGATCTGCTGGTCTGAAATCACCAACTGAACTTAACCATCCACATCTTTTGCCAACAATACGTCAAAGCTTTTCAAACAATATTTAATCTTCATTACCCCACTGGAGTTACTTAGTTGGACGTCTCAATTATTCTTCCAAACCCAAAAGTAAGCAAAACAATAATAAATCGACAATTCGCGTCTTTCTTTTGAGAGGGTTAACCACTCTAAAGTGAAAGCATAGAACTAAATGAACCTACTTGTTCCATAATCGAAAACCCTGACAGACGAGGAAGGAAACGTTCACTCCAGTGTGTAATGCAGGTGTAATTTCGATAATCTCTATGCTTAAAGTGTCAAGTCTTCTTGTCACTTTTAAGCAGAAAGGCAGCTGGTACCCTCAATGGTACCACCAGTTCAGTTGATTTTGGCATAATGACTAAAGTAAATAAAATGAGAGTCCCTAAAGGATTTCAGCAGCCTCAAGTGAATCTGAGTACCACTTAATTTTCTTACTCTGACTTCCATTCCCTCCAATTATTATTCGAGTTTTGTTGGGCAGGGGAAAGCACTCCAGTATTGAATGAATCTTTCACTCCATTCCATTTCTTTCCCCAGTTTTTCAAGACTCAGACTCAATTGAAAGGTATATATGTTTTTCAATTTCATTTATGTATGAAAGCTTTATTTCGACAACACTGAAAGGGTTTGTTTTTATTGGATCATTCAAATTGGATCACGTTGAATACAATTTTTGTATTAAAAGTTCAGGTTTAAATCAAAACAAAGAGGCTATCAAGCACTCCTTTTGAGAATACAGATTTCCCCTACTACAGGCTAATAGTAGCAGTGCTTCAAAGTTTTGGTGATGCAAGTGCGTAAGCAAATTACTTAACAAATGAGGTTTACACAACAAGAAGCATTTTAGTAGTAAATCCTCTCAAAAGCCTGACCTTGCGTTCCATTCTTCCAAAGTTATAGCAGGAAGAAGTATCCCAACCCAAAGCATTCATCATATTAGGAAAGATTAAGACTTTCATCCAACTGAAATCACAGTTACAGAAACTTTTCCTAGTGCAAATATTTCTTGCACGCATTTCACCAAGAGAAGGGGACAGAATGGGAGTATTCAATTGGTGCGAAGTATGCGTAAGTACAAAAGTACATCTGCAAACTAGCTACTTTCAGACTAACAGCCAGCTTAGCTTGGACTGACTATAGAGAAAGTAATCCGTTACTGTGCTTTCACAGAAGGATAAATGTAGTTAATTATTTTAAGAGTTATGGTTTCCCTAAGTATGCTTCATTTAAGAAGAATGTTTCTTCTCCAGAAAGTTTGAAACCTCTAAAATCTTGCAAAGTTTTCTCCCTCCTTCTCTTTCTATTTTCCTTATTCACATCTTGTTTCCCCTCCCCTCGTTCGTCGCTTCTTCTTTAGTGTAATAAACTTGAAAATGAAATTCTTAAGAAAAATGTAACATTTTATGAACCTATTAAAATTAGTCGTTCGAGTAGTGACTAGCTTTCCTTCCATAATTATTAAACAAATTTTACTTTTAAGGTTGATTACCAAAAATTAGACGCTTGGATTTGGCACCTCTATTCATTTCATAAAATGAATCTTGGGTGCTAAAATTATATTAAAAGAATCACATTAGATGCGACTCTCCGCGACATGACGCAACTTTTTCCTACTTCGATGTTTTACCAGCACGCAACTTTTCTCTCCTCTGCATGAGTTGTTCTTGAGCCTTACCCCATAAAACTCAATTTATGGGAAATGTGCAACTTGGTTATAATTAAATTTTTCCCCATAAGAGAAAGTGAAAGTATAAAAACATTCTCCCAAATACGAAGTGGCAGTGGAAGTAACGTGTTGGGGAAAGAATTACTTTGCTTTCCAGTGACTCCCATCACGCGTACTTGAAAAAGTCGGAGCATGCATGGGAGGAAAGAAAGGTGTGAAAGAATTTGTAACGAATGAAAACAAAGCTTTGCCTTTTTTGTCATGAACCATTAACATGAAAATGTCAGAGTCCAACCGAGTCAAACTTTGTTTTTCGAGCAGTCAGAAAGTAAAGATAGGAGGGGAAAGCATAGAAAAGAGAAAAGTTTTGAGTCAAGGATGACAAAAGTTGTCGAAAAAAAGAGAGCCCAAAGTTCACAAATATTTATGTGCCACATATGCATAAAACTGTAATAGTAATCCTGCAACGACATTACCGACGATGTCAAGAAAGATGAGCAGAAGAACTTCACATTTGTAACATAACCAACCATACCGTCGTCGTTCGTACAGTGTCACAGTGAGAGGTATTTACAAAAATGTAACAACTGCGAACTAGACTTGAATGATTACTCTTTCATTCTACTTCCACACACAAGGGTGAAAGAAAAGTCCCGGCATAGATGGTTTGTAGCCAAGCCAGTAATGCAATCTTTCGGAGAGATAGATATGATGGAGTGAGGGAAGAAAGTAAAAGAAAAAGTAAGGGGAAAAGAGTGTTACGAATTGGAAGAAGGAGTGTCATAAAATTTCATTTTTACTTGCAACACTATTCTCTCCGCATGCATTGCATTGTGTTTGAACTTCCCCTTATTGTCCTCATAATAATATTCTTTTCTGTCAAAAATTCTACGACTTCATTTCCATTCCATTTCTTCTCTCTCTCTCTTTCTCTATCTCCCTTTATTTTCTAGTTCTACCGGTTGGGTTAGTTCCCCCGTAATGTCTACCATCAATGTTCTCATTCTCTATCAGAGGGTAACGCAGCACTAATAGTAAAACGAGATGAATAGGGGGTTCAACAGTAAGGGAGTTTGAAAGTTTGACTGTGTTTTTCCTTTTCACGGCGTGATGATTTTGCATCCTTATGAGTTGGCCAACTTTTGTCAATGGCATTCCAAGCCTTGTGGATTTCTGGAGAGTAGGAGAAATTATTGCTTTGCAAAAATCACGCGGAATAAAGCATTATCGTCCTCAATTTTTGCATCACATTTATACACTTTATGCAATCCATCCTTTGGAGGACTCATGATTCCGGTATTGCGTACGATTCATTAATTCACATTAGCTGCTTCTAAGAAGATATTTGGAAGTGTAGATTAATGACGTTTTTGTTATTACCCTAATGTAAATTCCAATCCAGTCAAGTCAGTCCGTTTGTTTCACTACAGTAAAGCTGTCACCGAAGGCAAAATTAAAATGGAAGGAAATTAGTGAGTCTGAGTGAAAGCGGAGAGAAATTAAATGAACTGTGTGGTACATTTCCCTGATTTTGACTGTTATGTTACTTTCTCCATCGTCCATCCTTCTCTTTGCACAGAGTCAAAAACTACGGCATTGACTGACGGACATGTGAATAAATTACGGAAGTGACCGCATTCGTTATTTTCATTTCGTTCAAACTCTATGGGTTCAATTTACATTCGCTCGAATTGCTGGAGAATAAAATACATAGTGGATGTAAATCAAACGCTAGCTACTATTTACATTGACGAACGCACACAGTAAAACCACAGATATTTCAAGTTTGTTCCTAGTTCACGATAAAATTAAACTGAATTCGAATTCTGATTAGTTTCCTACAATTGATAATTCTGTCGGCAATGGTACTTCAATAATCAAACAGCGCGTGGTCAGTGATTTTAATTTCAATACCAATCCCATCACTCCCGGAAGGAGGGGGAGAGCGATAAAAGAGTAGTGGAAAGGTATTGTGACCTATCAAACTAGTGGTAAAAGTTCCAGTGACTGTATCACTGGAATATGGACTTGACGCGTATCAGACGCGATAGACATACCTATAGGCATATACGTCAGGTGTGATTAATTATTCAAATGCCTAAAAGCAAAAAATGTGTACATGGATTGACAGATCATGACAAATAATTTCCTTTTTCACCATTTCTTTTTACTTGAGTGGAGTTCTGTCCCTGCTTTCTAGATTCGCCAAGTTCAGAAAAGAGTCAAAATGTGAAAGTGCACGCCCCTCTCAAAGCGGAAAACAACAGTGCTATTGCAAGTTGGAAAATCCAGTCAATATCACATTCTAAATTCCATCTCGAACAGTTCTTATCCGTCCCATGCAACATAAATAATAAAGCTAGAGTTGCACCACCATTAATATGGTACTTTTTGTTTCTACATCGAATCATCCTTTAACGCCTTACGCACCGACCCCAACTTTGGAATTGTAAAAACTCAAGAATACGACAATGACAGGACACTTTAGTGCCAAAGTGATTCAGTAAAAATTGAGAACTTATACCGCATATAAGTTTAGCTTACTGTGCGTAAATTTTTGAATGAAAATGGACTTGAGGGAGGAGAAAGTTTTTGGAAACTTTATATGATACAATTTGCTATTTGAAATGGGACATTATTTAACCATTTTCCACTCTTTATGAGGACATTTTTCTGTGGCATTACCCATAGTAAGTTTGCGTTGTTAAAGTAAGCACAACACAAGGGGCGACGTAATGGAAGTGATTTGGCTGGAAAGTCCAGGACGCAAGGGTGTAGGTTATTTACAAGTAAAAGAAAAGTTTTGCACTTTCAACCCCAAAGGGGAAGGTCTCTCTCGCCTCTCGCCACCAGAACCACACAACTGCATCCACGCACCTTCATTTCACCTTCCATATTGTGAGTATGGTGTAAGGCCTCAGTAAAGAGAAAGTAGGGATAGATAGCAGACTCATTACCACTCACTGGATTCGAAGGTTGGAAAAAGTAGGAAAAGCTGATAATAATATTCATAAGTGTGTTCAAATCCCTCAAGAAAAATTCCGTTGTCAAAAACTTCTCTCGACTAATTTCAATTATCTTTGCAGGAGAGACAGGGAGAATTTCCCCAAAGGAATATGAAATATCTCCCACAACTTTCTCCAACTAACTAATGAGACTAGCGGCAAAACTCTTCTTCCCTCTCCTGCAAGTATAAGTAGGAGAACAAGCAAGTCGTTACCAACTTAACATGTATAAGAAAGTTCTTTACGAGCCAGGTCCTTCCTTCCTTCAGATTTTATAAAACCAGATCAATTCCATCCAACCACAACCACAGAGCTCTCCCCCTTCACTTAAGAGATTGCCACCCTATTTAACTTAATAACAAGCGATGATCAAGTGAACCAAGAGAAACATCACTAACCACTTAATATTATTATTTCATTTCTTTATATGGGGAGAAGAGACGAGAAAGTAGACAAACGAAGCCACGGCTTGCCTTGTTCGGTCCGAAATTATGTCATTTTTCTCAGAGGATGGGAATTGAAAAGTTTCTAGCTCAGCTCTTTGTTACAAACCGCTTTTTCAATAATTAATTAATGAGACTCCTTCATCCTCTTGTAAGCTTCTTTTCGCCTTTTCCACATTTTCAGACCGTCTAATTGCAGTTAATTCTAGGCCTTTACAAAAAATGGTTTGAGACAAGAGAAGTTCGTAACGGCTGAGGAAAAGGAGTGTGAAACTGCAAAAAAATTGAGTGATATTGGAGGAAAGCTTAATCTCATAGATCAACCACAAGAAGGTCCAAAAAACCAGACCAGCAAGGCATGTGCATCCCTAACATAATAGGCAACATTAGCATATTACACCATGAAACCTCTTTTTAGACAGACATTGCACTGCATTCTTCATACCATTCCCTTCCCAGCATTCCCCTTGATCTGCATACATTCGTACCTTTCTCTTTTGGCTTGCCCGGCTACACGACCCATTCTCCTTTATCCGAAAACATTACCATTACTTCATAATGCTATCTCCTATTCTTTATCAGCATCGACAAACGAGAGTGGGAAGATATATTGGGGAAAGGTAAAAAAAATAGATCTGAATCTAAGTATTCGTCCTTCTCAACTTTATTCTTTCCTAACTATCCCCCTCTCTTTCCTTTCTTCCTTTCTTCCTCCTTCGAGACAACAAATACCAAATATCGAATCGAATTTGCTCTCTAACGTGGCTATCGATCCATTTATCTCCAAGCAAGTGAGTTCTTTTTTTCTTCCCTGCAATAATACGCTCCGTCATGCATATCTATCCATCTTTCATGGGTGTTCGTTTTACATGAACGTTTGCGCTTGAAAAATGGAGGGTCATACCAAGCTCTAGCGTTATTTCTTACGATAACAGCATGGATTTCTCCCGCTTATGGAAAGTCGATGAATTGTCTTCTTCCTCTACCTTTTTCTTAGCTATCGCCTGTTTTTCATTAAGAAGAATTTCAAATCGTGAATATCTCTACAAGAAACTGTCACGTAATTTTCCATATCTTACAGCACCCACGGAGAATTTTGCACAATAGCAATACAAAGTTAGAAAGAAAAAGTGCCATCAAAGAGTGAGACGAGACTATCTCCAATACAAACAAAAACAAAAAAAACTTTCTCCTACGGTACGGTGTCCCATTGTACGACGTAAATTACATTTTTTTCAGGAGCCGAAGACAATGTTGTATTCAGGTAGCGAGCGGAAGAAAGTACTTTGTATTGAAAAGAAAAAGTGTGCTCGAGGGAAGCAAACTTTTCAAATTAGAAAACGATTTGCATAAAATAAGAAAAGGGTCGAAGACATGATAAGATCTTTTTGAACAAGCAGACACCAACTTTCTCCAGCAGTATAACAAGCAGTGAATTATAGGTATTTGCTTGACACTAAAAACTGCTCGGTAATGAAGGTGGCTATGCATGCATGAGAAAGAAAAAATCATTGTTTTAACTGTATTGAATTTGTCTATTGTTATTATTGTATAAAGCATTCGAATATTGCTTGCAGGCACTTTTTGTTTCGACTCAACTAAACTCAGGCCAAAAAGAGAAAGTAGAAAGAAAACGTGTGTAGTCAACCAAGTCAATGAATAGTAGGAAAGAAAAGGAGCCGGTTTCCTTTGTTCCACTGTATCTCGTTAGATGCAAGATTGGAACACAATTTATTGAAATCTACGTTTCAAATCAGAAACCCATTTGTGAGGGGAAAGTAGAGCTGCAGAACAAAGTGAATTGGAATAATAACGTTGAAAACTCACTTTCACTCTAATAATAAAGCACCTTCCCAATTCTGAAAAGTAAATTGAAACATGTCTCTTCAGCGAATTTATTTTTTACTTGTGACGGAGTAAAAAGTCAGGTCCTGAATATATATCATTATTTTTATACAAGCTCAACCAATCGTGCCCTTATTTGTTTACGTATCTCGCATCTCATGCAGATAGTCAAAATAACGCACGTTTCACGCAATAATCACTCCTTATATTTCCATTTCCACCTACTTCCAAGCAAATAAAGTCTACTTTATTTCCAAATGAAGTACGGCAATCACTAAAAGGCACACACACACAATTCTCATGTGCTTTCAAATGTAAATGTCATTCGGATGAAATTCAATACAGCAATGACGTAAAAATAACAAAGCATCAAAATGGAAAAACTAAACACAAAGAAGCAATAGCACTGTTGAACCTAAACTGTCTGGCTTCATTAGTTCGACTAGACCTATTCCTACAATAAACCATACCAATATAGGCATCCTAAAAATAAGATTTTTTAATTCAAACCCTTTCAACTTTCTCCATTTCTCCAGAATAAAATTCAATTTCAAAACAATCAATCAGCACCAAAGAAAACGTGAAATAAGACGTTACTGCGTGTCACTTTATTTTGGAAAGCATAAGGGAAGTGAAGTGAAAGTTTATCATCATGAACCCTATACCTGCCTGCACGCAACCTCCTTTCCATTTTGATTGAAACTCATTTTGTTTGACGGTCTACAATTTGCATTTCAATTACATTTACCGACTCTTACTACAACGGGGACAATGCTAGCTGGCTAAGGACTTGATTTCCATTGCATTCACAATAAGTATGCACATTTAAAATCTGGTTTTAATCTGTGCCTTGTCTGTGTCACAAAAGTAATTGTTGATTCCATCAAGGCTCTAAGCATCAGCGTGGTTGCAACAGCTTTGCACATTTCCATGTAATAGAAATGAGATGAAGTTGCGACTCTTGTCGTGAACTTTAACAACGAGCTTGTGATGTCTCTTCCATTGTCCCAGAAAGGAAGGAGAGAGAGAGAGAACTCGTTCCACTCTCTTTCCTATTCAAAAGTTTCTAATTTTCACGTGCTAAAAATGCAAATGGGTTCAAACTCTTTCTCTTTGCAATTATCGTCGTTTTCCAAAATAAAAAGAACGGAGAAGCGGAGGGACTGGAACAGATTGTTCTTTCTATGTTTGTGATTAGATTGTGAAATTGCCTTTGATGATGATACTTTTAACTTTTTGTCATGCACATAATATTTTGACTTTTCTCCATTGGCTTACTTCTTCCTGAGATAAAACTTTCCAATGACGTACTTGGGTTTGAATGCTCAAAGACTTTTTTGGTGTGGTCTGAAATACGAATTAGAGAAACTTAAGGTATAGAGTCTAAAAATTAAGGGATGCTGTACAGGAGAAAGTGAAAGCAGTCGTGTTTATTTGTCATTTGTGGTACTACCCGCGGTGTAACCGTGTGTTCCATCCACTACTTAACTTTTTACCGTACTCAAGTCAAGCTCAGAACTTTGTCAAAATTCTCGATTTCATATTACATCGCTCACACGCAAAACACCCATTCAGACAGATGAGAGGGGAACAAGTACAAACTACAAGAGGCCAAAAGAGTGAACAAAACTCTAAATCATAGGGCGGCAACAGACATTGCCATGTTAAATCTAATTTTCTCCTTTGTAAAAACCCATTAACTAAACCAATGGAGCATGAAAGCGGTGTTAACTGTAATCAAGAAAGAAACAGCGTGTAAAATTCTCTCATAAAAAGGTTGTCGTCACTAAAATGCCTCTCACTTTACAACAACAACCACCTCGACTGGCCAGAGACATGAGGAAAACTCCCAATCATTATCAATAATAAAATTTATATTATTTCATTTGCCTACAGCCGCTATTCAGGCATCTTAGAAAGTGCTACTGTAATTTCAATACATTTAGAACCCCAGCTTTCACCAATAACCTGAGGCTAGTTGGCTGCATGCAAGTTGAGTGCAATGAATTGAAAAACGACGAAGGGCAGGCCGCATGAAACGAGTCGCACACGCTACACAAAATATTGTTTCTTCTTTCATCATTCCATTAGCCTAAAAGGTGTTTTCTCTGAACTAAAAAAATGTCGAAAGTAATTGATTTGTCTTAGAAAACCGTATCAGAGGAGGAACTACATATACTTACATGTATCCCTTGGGACATGAAATTCTTTTCGTGCCAACATTTTCCATTCTCAATCCCCTCCTTCCCAACTAACTAAGTAACTAATTAGAAGAGTAGAGAGGAAAAGTAAGAGGAGAAAAGATATGTAACAAAATATTCCGCAAGCCGAAGCAACCTGAGGCAATTAATTCCAATTCCCCGATCGACATCTACCTCCAAACATCCTTCCTTACTTCTTTCTCTCTTCCCGTGCATAATATGGTAAAAATTCAAAAGGGGTATATAGGTCCTTGCACCCATAGTCCATGATAATTATATTGCCTTGCCGAACAGGGAAAGATTCCTTGTAATAAAGAGATAGCATAGCGTCCCTATCGCCCCCTCTGTATCATAAATTGTGGGATAGCCTTTTACAGGAGTAATGGTAAAAGTACGTAGTGGACTCACTTTCCCCAGCTCTCTGTCAGATCACTAAAAAAAAGTTTTTTCAGTTTTTCGTAGTTAGCATTTTTCATCAACTTTTTCTCATCTAATAACATTTTACATTATTCTTCCTTTCCCCTTTGAGCCATGCCGTCCAACCAACTTTAGGGAGATACTTTCATTGTGGAACCTAACGCCATAAATACCACTGAATATAGCTAAAACATGAAATGGTAACCCACTGGAGGGTATACCACACCAAAAAAATATTCAATCCGCAGCAAGGCGTTTAAGGGGAGGGAAATAATTCTAATTTTCCAGTATATTTCACCCTTCCAAGTGGTTCTCGAAGCGCCGTGAAAGAGAAAAGAAAAGTGAAAGTAGACGTAAAGAAAGCACTGACTTCACTTCGACTGACTGTGAAGAATAAAAGCTACCACAGAAAGGAAAAAGCAGTCTCAGCAAAATGGAAAATAGTGTTAGAGCCACGCACTGTGAGTAAGTAAAGTAGCATATCAGACTAGACTGTTTTCAAAAAGCAAGCAGACAGGCAACGCAGGCCAACAAACTTAGACAACATACCCATCCTGACAAAAAAAAATTGAAGATAGTGGGCTGAGATAGCAAGGAAAAAGGTAGGACGGAAGGTAGTGTGAACGATCACCTTGGGATATTTATACCGTCTACTTTCTCTTAACATAGCGTCATCCGCACAAGGGTAGACCGTCCTACTCAACGTAAAGTGTAAGCACACAATCATCTAAAGTAACAAAAAAGAAAGCTAAGGAGTCTCTCACGCCACACCACACGTTTCGCCAAGTGTTAACCTTAAGCGAAGTTAAATTTTTTCTAAAATTCCGATGTTGAAAGTTAAAAGGAGAATTGGTGTTGTTGATGTGTAAGGTGGAGAGGTTGCGTAAAGGTCTTTCTCACCATGGACTTTCTCCCACATGATGCGATGATAGAAATAAGGACAGTGGGAGTTACACTTGAAGGTGTGAAGTGAAAGTCTTGTGAGGACGTATCGAGTCCCAGGGAGAGTTGATATTCAAAGTCTATCTCGCGGCGTGGTAAAAAGTGTATCTTGTCTTCAGCACTCATTGTGGCCCCCATAAATATTCTATGTAGTCGATTTGAATGCTAAACCAGAATGGTGGACTGGGTTCTAGGTGTGACTTAATTTTTCCTCTCTTCCCCACATAAACGTCGAACTATCTCTACTCTGCGGATATTTCAAACCTGTTATCTCTCTGTGCCACCGTCGCATCCTGCCTGGGGAAAGAGTGAGACCCTCGACTTTCACCATTTGACAGGGCATGTAACCTCCCACGTGCAACCTCACACAGGGCAATGGAAAGAATACTTCATTATGTGAAAGGAGATTAGATAGAACCTGAATTACGATTGAAGCAAAGAGTTGATGAAAGTCCTAAGCAAATAAACAGCTTACGTTGACCAGAATTAGTGGACCAAGGTAAACATATGAGGCTGGCAGATTGGCAGTCACAAATCAGTAAACTGGGTTATCGCAAAAGCTTTTTCCTCGAGTGGAATACGTGCTGACCAAGCAATCCAATGACCTTTTACATTCAACAAACTACTTTCTCCCTTCAAATAAACGTGCTTCGTAATTAATTTCATGGTACGTAGGCTGTCAAATTCTCGGTCAGCCCCGTGCTGTCAGTTGCTTTTATGACTATGCTTCGTGCTCTTATTCCGAAATGGAAATGAATGACGCGTGGTACACAGTCAAAGGTGAATGAGGTTATCACATCACCAACGACAAAGATTATAGACTCATCATAAATGAAATGGAACTGATAGAATAAAACAAATCCTTCGGGAAGAGAAGGAAATGAAATCATCGATGATGAGTTTTGTGTCCTGATAAGATCAACATACACATTCTGCTGCTGAACACCCAACTTGGAACATGCTTGATCGTCGTGGAGGATACATACAACGAAACCAACCACCCTGCAGTGTTATCTTCTTCTCGTGAAGCAGCAAAGCAAACAAATAAGATTACTGCCATTTGCGTACAAATGTTTCTGTTTGCCCACTTTCATTTTATCTGCACAAACAAAGTGTCATGCGTTGCAAAAACAGGTAGATCCCATTATCCATTGTACAAATACCTCCAAAAAAGCAATCTGTGTCTGGCTCTTGAGTTTGATAAAGGTGATAGAATGGTGTGTTGCTCTTACTGCCGCTGGTCAATCCAAAAATGCTACAACAAACAGAATTCATCGCGACCACATTTTGCTTGGGCATGATGAAGAGAACGAGAGAGAGAAGTGCGAGATATTTTTGTGCAAACAAAACAAATGAATTGAAATTGAGTGATATGAGAGGAGATGTGCCACATAAGTCCGTGCGTGAGAGAGACACAGAAATTGCCAGGAGAGAGAAAGAAAGAAAGGATGATCTGTAAACAAAAGATCCATTTAATCCATCAAACACCACATCAGGCATTGGATTCCCAATTCCCATCTCACCTTACCCTATCCACCAACTTAGGAAAAGAAAGAAATGAGAAGAACCGAAAATAAGCGATACAAAGGCTTATGGTTACATTATTATCTTGAAAGGGTAAAAAAGTTCGCTTTCACTGACCCGCCCACCCAAATGCAATGTAGTGGGCAGTGACGTGAGTGTAGATACTCCAACTTACAGTGCAACGGTAATAGACCGTGAGCTATCAAGAAAATTGTATCTTGATGCAAAAGTTCTACTGTAATGTTATTTACTTGATGCTATTAATACCGCATGAAGGGAGAGATGAATTAATTTTTGATGGAGATGGAATAGTGCGGAAGTCATGAGACTCCTGCCTGAGTGAATTGGAATAGTTTGGACGGAAGGGAAGAGTTCTTTTTCTTTCTCAACTTTCTCCACCGGAAAAGCCATACGGCTGTTAAGAAGAAGCAGGGGTCGGTGGGGTTACGCAGAAGGCAAAAGAGTTGGGTGGGTTCTTGTTTACTGTGATGGCTTACTCACCCTTCAGTCTTTTGCTATACATCTATAATCTAAAGGCTACGAAATCGTGTGTGGGTCAATGGGAAGAAATAAGCTGAAACAATAATAATTAGGATTATATAAAAATAACAACTCTGCTACTACAGTTATTCGAGCACATTACGTAACTATTCGTTCACTCTAGGAAAGATTGATGCACATCTTATGTATGTACTTTCACCAATTGTAGTGATTGAGATGCCTACAACGCATTTTCTCGATGACATAGACCGACTGTTGTGGGAAGGAAAGGCTCCTGCTGATTCTCATCTGTCATCTCACTTCATATCATCTCATCTCAACCCCTCTTCCATTAGAACTCATCCATCTAGATTGCTTAATACAATCATAAAGTAATTTTTGATATAGTTATGAAACAAGTTGAGAGAAACTTAGGTCAGGAAAAAGTGTGATAAAGTTATAAAAGTAACATATATGGACAGGGTAGGTAAGACTAGTTTCTTCTCGCCATCCTATCTCAACTTTATGAAATCCTCTCTCATCCAATTACATGTTTTACTCTCTTAAGGCGTCATCCTTCTTACAGAAAGTTGTGCTTGACGTGGAGTTGACAGCATACTCAACAACATGACCATGACCAATAGGAGAGGAAGAAGCTCACTCAGCTAAACTCAATTGCTATTACGTACTAACTACGTAAAGCGTAATGCTGTTAAGAAGCCTAGCCTGGAGGGAAGCAGTAGCAGACAACATACAACCTTCTTGAGTGTTTGCTGGTAGCAAACGAGTGAGGGAAAGTAAGTTTGTAGGGACAACCTCATTCCTCAGTTGCCCCTTCAAGTTAAGCCAAGTAACTAAATTATAACTCAATTTCCGCTTCCTGCTTAGACTTTTAGACTCACTTCAAACATGATTAGCCCAAGTACTGGAAATGAGAGAGAAAGTTGACTTACGGTTCCTGTACTTTCATACACTCGGCAAGCACAAGCGGTGATTATCTGATCGATCAAAACAGTTTGCAAATAGCTACACGTCAATTTGAGAGAAATGAATTAAGCCTTTTTGATGATGGTGTTGATACTTGCTAAATGCTAGTATAAGTCAACGTGGGCGTAGACGGCTGTGATGGTCCTGACTTTCTCTTGTCTCTAAATGCACCGTCATTTTCACTTACGTATTCTACGTTGCTACCAATTAACGAGGCAGGCAAACTAACTAAAAATCAATTCAATATTGAAGCGAACAACGTTATTTACTCACCCAGATGAGTCTACAAGTGAGTGACAAGGCAGCAATGCGTAGATTATAGCGACATTCTGCCATCGAATTTGGAAACTCTCTTTTGCTGTCTCTCGCTCAATTAAGATGAAAAAAGTTTGAGAAGGTACTCTATGCAATAAACTATCACACATTTTACTAACTCGCCTCAATTCAACTCAGCTCAGTACAATGTTACAATGATGATGATGAAAAAAGTTGAGCAATTGCATGTCTCTTTTTCTCATTTTAGGCCACTACTACTGACATGACGTGCAGCGTAAGGAAGTGGAAAAGTCTAAGGTTTCAGATGAAGGGAAATGGAGAAAGCCAAAACTCTCGGCCGCACCTTTTCCACTAAGGTTCACATCACTGAAAAGATTTCTAGATATGACATAAAAATGCCTTGCTCTTTACAATTGTTGCTGTCATCTTAGTCACAAACTATGCTTTTCTTTTCGTGTCCTTCTGAAGGAACAAAGTTTCCGCAGTTGTGAAAAAGTGTCAGTGTCAGCCTCCAACCCAAAGTCTAAAATCCTTTTGGTTGTAATCGGACAGCGAGATATGATGAAAGAAAGTAATACACTGGGCATTCCACAATCAAAGTTGTGAAAGTAAGTGAAAGTCCCTTACAAAATATTTCTTTGCAAACAGAAGGTTGGACCTACAAGGATTCCTTCATGTAAAAACTCCAAAGGCACTAATAATAATTCTGTCCGATGCACAAACACAAAAATAGTGTAATATATGATGGAAGTGAAAATAAAATAATGCTACTCGTTCCTACTTGCAAACGAAGGGGTTTATTCAGTCAACTCATTGCTAAATGGAAGGGTTTGGCTTTGCTTGGGCTTGGCAATACCAAAATTGACCGGTCGGTAACCTTATAAATTTTTAAGTACCTAAATTCCACTCCGGCGTTCGCACGATGCTGGTTTACTTTCCCCTGCGTGCGCGAGTTGTACGGAAGGAATACCACACCAATACCAATTGCATGAAAACAGAAACGATGGAGAATGACTTAAGTGAAGTGGTTAGCCCATCCAAGCACTTCAATTTATGTTGCCATCAATTTGACGATGGGCAAGAAAGGCAACATAAATACGAACTGACAGACACCTTACCCGAGAGAAAGAACATTGGAGTGGATTGAATGAAACTATGCACTTATTCAAGTGCTTTATCGGCTCCAATTTATTTGCTATCGGGAAAAGGTGGGCTATTATCTATCCATCAATCAACACACATTAAAAAAGTTACCTACACAATAAACCCTTTAAAGGAAGAGTGAAAGGGGGAAGAAGGTGTTGGAATCCAATTCATCATATTGATATATTGATTAAATGCTGCTTAAATTTATTTACTCAAACACAAGTTCTCTTTGACACTGCATAATTTATGAGGAAGGATAGATAAGCAAGTTCCCGGGATGAAAATAACCTGCCTCCAGAGTATTTCTGTCTTTTGTTGTGCAAACTAAGTTTGGGGCGAAAATTATATCGCTTTCTTTATTGATTAAGGTATACCTACATTCAACAGCTAAAATGTAATTAAATTTTCTGATACTCACAGTAAAATGAATAGGATTCATTAGTCCCTTTTGATTGTTGATTTCCCAAATACGTTTGATGGTTCATTTTATATGACTTAATTTCATTAGTCTTTATTACATCCGGACAAAGTCAAAGCAATTGCAACATTTTGACTTGGATTGGAGACCCTTGGTCACTTATAGTCATTTAATGACAGACATTCAATCCATCTTTATATTTATTGTGAAGTAATCAAATCTCTCGAGACCAGAAAATGTCAAATGTCATTCAATCATTCTGATGGCTACGACGAGTAATCAAATTCACCCATTCCAGTGACCATACATTCTGTTAGATACATCTTCAATAATGAAAGTCATAAATGATGCAAGTACGATCAAAACTGTAGTAGGCCAAATAGATTGGTCATTTCCCAAGGAGAAAGTAACCTCAGCGAAATAATAAGTCTGCTTTTGACATCGCATCATCCTTCAGAGAAGAGCACCGAACCTCCGAAAGGAAATGATATTGCGATGTCCAGCAAGCAATTTCAATTCCTAATCCTTTTATGGCGTCATCCTACGGGAATTAATAGATAGAGAAAAGTGAAGCACGCAAATCCTCATTCAACTCAACTTTGGTTTCTGATTGAAACCGAAATGTAATCTCGCAGTACGTATAAATAATCCTGTGTGCAGGTGAAGGATAGAGAGCAGAACATATGAGTCCATCCCGTGTCCAAGTCCATCTTCCGATCTGATGGACATGAAATATAATTGGAAAAGTAATAGATACAGTTACTGACTGTACTTTGGTTCATGGGAAATTGCTTTCTGTACAACGCAATAATGCTGAACTGCTCATTGATTTCTCCCATTAGAAGGGCTCTATTAGCAAGTTTATTGATGGATTAGCCATTAATTCCTATACCATATGCCACGTAATGGATTACAATTCTTCTCGACGAAGCCTGTTCCCGTTTTTTGAATAATCAGTTTGGAGAAAGTGGGCAGGCATATGGCTCAATTTGCCCTTCTTCTATCATGGAGTAGATTTTTTCCTGAGAAATTAAGCCAGCCGACTTTCAGTAACTGACACGATCAAAATGAACAACGCTAGCTGCGAAAAATATCTACTAAAAGATTGAAACAAAATTCAGTAAACAATGCTCCTTCTAGTAGTGTACTATAAATGCTAGAGTAAATCCAGTTAGGCTTACTTTTGATAAAATTTAACACAAGTAGAAAATCCCTTTTCCTCTGTCTGAGGCTGCAAATATAAGCAAAAGCAATCCCCTTTCGCACTGTCTCACACGAAAAGCACAGGCTTACCAGAAGGGAAAGGAAGTGAAATCAGCGCAAACGATCCCAAGGAGCTTATCTAAATGCAAACTTACTTAAAATTAGCCTCTCATGTCTCACATGAATATATCATATCGTCGTCGTAACACAACAATAGCCCGGAAGGTCTGTCGTGTCGTGATTCATACGTGTTCGACTTATGCAGGAGAAAACAAGAGGCCCAAGAGTCGTTAGACAAAGTATGAAGTCTATTCTACTGTCGTGGAATATTACTTATTTCATCTCATTTATTTTGGTAGAGAATTGTTGTCAGAATCAATTAGACTGAGGATTTCCTTCCTTCCGCTTCTTCTTCTCTCCTTCCTTCCTTCCTTCCACCGCGAACGTTATCTGTAGAGAGACACTCTGTTTCACTTGAGCTCGCACCATCAATGGAACCAACTACCTAACTACTCTTAACTTTCACTTCTATCACCTTCCATCCGACACTACTTTACATTACAACTACCTAAACGTATATCCTGAGAAGAGAAGAAATAATGTATTCCCTTTCTTATTCTCTCACCCTGGAAAGACTTTCTCTCCTTCGTTTTATGAGCATTCGAGTAACAGGGATAGAGGAACAGGGAAGAAGTGGAGGTGGCGAAACTGAATTTAGCTCATGCATAAAAATATATTCAAAATATCTAATTCTTCTCCATTTACTCAGCCTCCTAGCCACGAAGAGTATACTGGAGTCCCATTACGTTGCAACTCCTACCTAAGGCGACGTAGATACGAAACTGCATTCGGCACTTTTAATATTTCACGTTCATTTCTTTGACTCAATTTGTTTCATTATTCATTTTGGCAGTAATAATTCACACAGCCATATAGATTTAAGCTGAAGCGTCATTACACGAACCTGTCAATACAAGCGTTGAAATGTAGGGCGAGGAGGAAACTGAAGTTCAATAGGGGTTTTTAGCATCGATTTATTTCACGCTACAGTTTCAAACGGAGTGACGTTTGACATCTTTAAAAGTCTCTGGCTTCTAAATTGGCCATAATTTTAGGTTGTTGGTGCATAATGCATAAGCTCTAAGGATTGGGAGCAAAGAAAAGATAAAAAAAGTTGAATTTGAAAAGAAAAGAAGTTGAAGTCGGAAGAAGAAATAGTTAGTCATAACTTTCTTTCCTTGCACCCATTATGCAAATGATTCACTCCCCCCTGCTCACGTTGAGAAGGCAAGTTTCTCAAAACCCCATAAATCAATCGGATGTATTTAAGCAAATTGGATTCACTTTCCTATCTTTTTCTTTCTAGGATTTCAAAAAATGGGTGTAATTTGTAACGCCTATCTGCTTTTAAAAGGTTATGAATAAAATTCGACTTGACAAAGTAAAAAAATTGTGTAAAACTGAACAGTCTTGGTTGTAGCATTCACTTTCGTGGGAAATGAATGACTTTTCCCATTCAACTTCCATTTGTTTACAGCACCACTTTCAATACATCAAGAATCAAGCAATAACCAATGTATTAATTGAATTCGACATCCGACAAATGTATCGTTTCACTTCCACTTTTCTCTTCAAATGAAAAGCGTCTTCAGTGTTCACAAAACATGAGTACACTTTTAGTTCAGAGTGAAATATTGATAGAAAAAGTGATGCCAGATGTTGGGTAAAAAACAACTTCATTAGAAATATAAACTCAGTCAGTCCTGTAACGTAATCCTCTTCTTATCATTTTTCTTCGCGTCTTCGTCTTTCAAGACGCTCTTAGACATAACCGCAATATAATCTTTGAGAGACGGCGGATTCAACAACGCAGCTCAGTTTTTCTCTGAGGTGACAAGCTGTTGAGAAAGAATTTGAAATTCGCCAAAGGATTTGACAAGCAAAGATTTATGATTTCTATTGTCTTCTTCATTAGAATGGAATCTGTTTACTTTTTGCAATTCTGAGCAGACTTTTTTAACCCCGAGACACAAAGTAATGAAGCGATTATTTTTAGACAGGTTCGAATTCCGCCGTTGTTGCAGACTTGAACTTTGTTTATTAGAAGCATATGCGAATTAGAAGTTTGTCGTCCTCCCTGCAATTCTCGTTTAGGTTTTTTGAAGGAAAAACAAAGTTACGTTGGGGCTCTCGTGAAGACTTCCGCAATTCAATAGAACGACTGAAGCAAAATACAACTTTGGGAAACAAGAAAAGAAAAGATGGGACAAAAGGAATAGAAGATATTTTAGAAAAATTGAGAGAATGATGTTTCATGAGGAAGAAAGTGAACAACATCGTGTCGGTGGGTTATTTGAAAATGAACCAATAAAGACAGAGACAGATGGTACCCACTCCACTCCACCACACACTCTTGCGACATCCAAAAATTGGGGACAGAAACATACAACAAAAAGAATCATTTCTGCGAATAAATCGAGAAAAGGAGGAAGGTTGCGTCCTAAAGACATTTTAAGAGAAAGTCTCAATAGTAATAACATAACAGCCCGCCAGCAACCAACCAGACAAAGACAAATATGACACTTGACTTTGCATTTGAGGAAAATGAAAGGAATGGGACAGAGATATTGGGTGGGTTAGATGTGCAAAGTAAGTTTGTGACCTATTCTCAACCCAGAAGGCAGAGGAGAAAGTGGGACCAAAGAATTAAATGCTGAATTGAGGAAAGCTTCCAGACGATGAAGTGGAAGTGGGAGTCAGCAATGTGAAGAATAATAATATCTGCTTTTACCAGGCTCCAGTCCTCTTTTTGCTTGAGTCAAGTCAGCTAAGTAAGTTCGGTCTCTGTGTGTGAAAGAAGAAGGAAAGGAATGAGGAAAGAAAGAGAGAAGTTTCTCGTTCCGGATGAGTGGAGAAAGTATGAAATCCGGAACTGAGAGTAAGAGTAGCAAAAGCAACTGACAAAAACTAGTGCAATTCAGTTATTATGAAGTCTTCTCAATTCTCGGCCAGCGGTATCAATACATCAATGTCCCAACTTACTTTTGTGCTCAAGCTCAAGTTCTCTCTTGTGCTAAAAATAAAGTCAAGTCACTTAAATAAGTTCCTTGTGCGAACTGAAAGGAGGCAAACTAATAAATGGAATCCGAAATAATAAAGACATATTCTTCTCTCCTCTTACAAAGGCTGAGATGGGATTTGACACAGATTTTTTGAACTGAATGCAAACCAGTTGAGAAATGCTGTCTCACAGACGGTAGGATAATTAAAGAGGAGGTGTGGTTGGTGTGATCTAGAATGCGTCGGCAAGTGGAAGGTGTAGTCACTAAGACTAAGCCAATGAAAGAAATTGATTTAATTCCGGTCTGCTGCTTGTTCCTCATTAACTATTCCTTTAAAATATTCCTTTAGTGGTGAAGCCAACAACTAATGTGGAGTACATCCTACTTTTCTCAAAAAGACGCATCCCATTTGTATGAGACATGTAAGTAAATGCAGTTTTCTATGCCGAAAGTGAAAACTGTACTCATGGGTTTTCTGTTTACCTCAACGCAACTTTCCTCTTTCTTTCTTCCATTTCTCCTTCGCCTGTCTTGCCTTAGCCTTGGAAAGTGAGAGTGGATGGGCATCAGAGCAAAGGACATGGAAAGTGACAATAAATTTCTGTTTTCATTGCACCTTTTTGAGAGTAAGAAATGGAAACCGAGGAAAAATAAGAATCTGCAAGGGATCTAGTTGATGTTGATACTTATTACGATTACTGCAGCAGTGCAACAACCACAAACTATGGTGAACCTGAAGTATCTATTTCCGCCAATGCCCCACCACTGTAACAGCTAAACTTGTGCTTTCTCCTTACTTCTTACTCCCTACCTTACCTCCACAGGCAAGCTCTACCATCTCGCAACTGTCACTCTCTCTAGTTGAAAAAATCTAATATATCATGCGGTCTCCGGTCTGGGTCTGATCTTGCCTGCCTGCCTTCCTAAAAGAGATCAGGATTCATGCATTGCGAATTCAGCCTCGTTGATCTGATGTAAGGCATTCTAGAGAAAAGGGTTTTCCTCTCTCTCCAGATCCGATCCGATTCACAAAAAAACTTAAGAGTAACACCAGAGGAGGATAAAACTAAAAGTCGTAACGTTCTGCTACAACTTCATGGCACGCAGAGGGACAGGCAAAAAGGTACGTTATGTATGCATCGCGTCACATGGCACGGCATCGGAACGAACAGCATGCGGTTTCAATTCAATTCACACAGGTATGCAGGTTCTATAATTCATGAGGACACGGGAAAAGACATGGTGAGAAGATTCGAATTCGACAAGACAAACACGACGACACATTGGGGATAAAATATGAGTTCCTTCTTGTTTGGAAGTTGAGCCAAAATCCATCCAACGACATGTACAAAGTTCAAGTTCTCCCAGTTCAATTTATACTTTTCCCTATCCCGATCTACACAACCAAGTCAGTCAAACTCTCAAAAGTTAGCAGCTTAACTTTGTTACATCGAAACCCGAATAAATGAAAGATCAAGAAAGAGATCTCTCCCTCTTTCCCTACTTTCCCTCTGTTCTCACCCAACGGCACCAATGCAGAATGACAGACAACGCTTCCATCGTGTTCTTTTAATCACGATTATGTGATGATTCAATCAAGCTTTACAATGCCATTAATCTACTCTTAAATAGGAAAGCGTTTTGAAGATTAAACTGAAAAAGTGATTGGATAAGAACGACGGTCAGTTTGTTCTGTTTTATCGGTCATCCTTGTTTTCCAAAGTCAATTGTGTACAACACGTGAACGCTTACTTTGATAAGGTGGTTCATAGTTAGGTAAATAAGGGAAAGATTTAATGCTTGAAGAGGCATCGCTTAAAAGAACAAATAAATTCAACTGCTCAGTACAACTAGGCTGTTAATTTCGTATCAAGATCCAATAATGACGATGTTGTATTGTTGTGCAGTGTGAAGGAAATGAATGGTGCTGTAAAATAAACATGCTAATGAGATTTATGACCTGATCGTTTTGCATACAACTTCCTTTGTTCCTCAGTTAATAAAACACTACTGATTTAGTGCAATTTCTTCTACCGGTTGGTAGGTAGGTCTATTGAAGTTTATCAGAAAACCTTTTAAACGTTTATCGAGTCTTTTTAATATGGTGCCGTGTCTAATGACCCTTAGAGAGATCAGAGCTCTCTCATTCATTTCGCAAAATGTGTTTAACCCTTTGCAAGCAATAATTTTACTACACGTCACGGCACATAAGCAGAACCGAAACCAATTCACAGAGGAGTCTTGCCCGTGTTGACTTTCTTTCTATAGAGGAGAGAGCACACGAGTTTAGATGAGGGCAAAAGGGGAAAGGAAAAGAGAGAAAGAGTGCCAGGCAGCTCATTCAGTTCATTGCATTAGGTTACATTACATTACATGACTGCATGCAATTTCATTTCATTGGATTAAAAGCAAACAAAAGTGGTAAGTGAGCAATTTCCTATCTGTCTTTCTTCAGTCTTCTGTAGCCATAATGTGATGTTCGATGCTTGCTTTGCTTCCTGCTGTTTTAGCAGTCCAATGTTTAATTTCAGGAACTTCACATCACAACACCACAACCTATTGCATAAAGTGATACAACTCCCTCTAATCCAAGTCGTATATGGCGAAATGCAAAGGTGGAAGAGTACACCTATACTTATTGAATATGCAAAGTAGCAATATTATTAGCTTAAAGAATGGAATGGTTAAAATGTAATTCCACCCCAAATCTAAACAAAACAAGGAGGAAGCACAACAAACAAGGACGTAACAACATTGCTCATTAGACGAAATGGATGTTGCATGTTTTCTCTATAAGTCGGATGGATGGATGGATGGATGGATGTTCGTATAACAGAATGAATACTTACTCAGACTCAAACCACTACATGGAAGAGAGAGAGAGAGAGAGAGTAAATAGGATTTTTCAGCATGACTGCCATTCAACTCAAGCAAAAGTATCGATCCAATTACCTTATGGATGGAAACTTCCATTTCCTTACAACGGCAATTCACAAGAGAGTAAACTAAATTCTCGTATTACTTACATCCCCATATTTCAAAATAAACTGAACGCGCTTTTACTTCACTTTGCTTTACGAATACACAAACGGACATAAAAACTCCCACTTTCCTACGCCAACAATGCATGGTAAAAGTGCAATCGTATAGGTTTATAGGAAAAGGAGACGAGAGACATTATTGCTCAATATCACATAAATAAAATAGTAAAATTGAATTGAATGAGTGAGTGGGAGAGAGAGAGAGAAAGGGCAATAACAGGAAAGACAATGCATTCCTCTTTTACTCCACTTTCTCCACTGTCTCATCCAACTTTTAAGAGGGGAAGGAAGGAAGGAAATAAAGTTGTGGTGACGTAATAGTGCACCACCTTTAAAGCACTGACTTAATCCTGAGAACACAACATGAAACAACTCTATTTTATTTTTTCAATTGATTTTCCCCGGCAGTCACAAACCATCCATCCAATCTCTCCAACTAAAAGAAAGGAGAAAGCAAAAACTTTCACAAATATTGCTTTGTTCACAAGAAGAAAAGAAAAGAGATAGACTGCAATACAATACAATAAAATAAAATAAAGTTACAATGAGAAAATGAACATATCAATTCCAGAGATACATCCAAAAGGCTAGCCTCCAAACAAAAACTATTACAAGCTGAGAAAATTCTTTCCCCTTATTTTCTTGATGATGGTGCATCGAACACAATATAGCCGTTCCTTTCACTTTGAGAGTTGAAAAAGGAAAATTGGAACAAGTATCTGAAACAAAATGAATCTTATCTTAATTATATCCGTGGCACATTACTAGGTTCACAATCACAACATTGGATCTCTTCCTTGCACTTTGGGACACACCATATTCAATTTTGCTGGCATTATGTTGCCTTTTCTCCTCTTCTTACGCTTGGAATGGTACAAATTGCGTAAAAGATTGGACGGGAGATTGTGCCTTGTCAATTGACAGTATAGATTATTTCTCAAACCATGTTCTCGAGAAAAAACGCTAGGTTTCCTTTAAAACAGTTGGTTTTTTAAACAGCCTCTTGCATTCATGCATTCATTGGATGTGGAATTAATTATGAGTGAATATTTTTAGAACTAGATGAAAACTGTCGATTAGCTATTAAGCTGAAGCTAATAAAAGTTGAGAAATGAAGTGTGTACTTAAGTTTCTCAAGTTTCAACGTAATTGAGCGATGTCACTCACAATCAGTCTACTAAAATTCTTGCTGATGATTTCCTCTCTTCGTCTGATATTGCTATTGCTTTCCTTCTTTCCTTTTCGTGCCTGGTTATATGTATTTTACTGACTGAAAGCAAGTCACTTGACTTCTTTTCTCACTCGTAGCTTTCACTCTTCATTTTCACAATGATCGAGATCCAGATCTTTTTCTATACTATCTATGGCTTTAACTCTTCCAAGTAACTCTCTTTCCATCTTCATTCAGGGCACACCATTATCGTTACTGACTCAAATCGACCATTTCTTCGTCTTGGGCCGTATTATTGTCAGAAATGTTATTATTACGGTCTAACAATCTCAACTAAATGCTACTGCTGATGGAAGAAATGAACCTCTCTACTACTTTCGTCCACAGAAGCACTTTCCGCCTCTCTCTTCATCCCGACTGAACGAGGAAAAGTCGAGTAGGCATTCAAACATCATGAATTTTATTAGATTTCTGCAAAATGTCTCTCACTGTCTGCCACTCTCTCTAGTCAATTCGTTGAAGAAAGATGAAAGGACTCGAAGGATTGTCATTTCCTTTCTTTCACTTTATAATTGCAGGAGGAAGTGGCAAAATCAAGCTTTCTCTTCCGTCAAGATTGAGAAAGGCTACAATAAAACACCTTTCACTCCAACCAACTGTCATTTTCCATTCACTCTATTGATTTAGAAGGGCTGAAAATAGCTTTCACGCGTTTTTACATCACTATCTTGCCAACTTGACAGATTATTCATGCAAGGCACATTCTGCTAAAAAAATGCAAGCAGAGTGCACATACGAGAGCCACCAACTTTTCAGACAAGTTGCGTAATGTAATTCCTTCTTACAAGGATGCCCTGCCCGACATCACACTTCCTGTCACTCCTTTCTTGTTTTTTATTAGATTGCTTCCACGGCATGATTACATTTCGCTTTACTCATTACGAACATAAAGCGTAAGAAAAAAGTAGTAAAGAAGCTTTATGTGCTACTGTCCAGGTAAATGAATGAGAAGGAGGTCACGGCACTAAACAGATATTCTCCAAGGAGTTGGAGTTACCCAAAAAGTTTGGCTGCTTCGTGTTATGCTTCCCTAGCCAGCCAAAAAAGAATAAACCGAACGCTTCATCAAAGTTCAACCTGGAGACATTTTTTCTCCCGCAAGTACGTATCTACAAGACCAACAACAATTCGCGAAACTTAGTTATAAGAGAAGGGAAAGAGAGAGTCATAAGACCTGTAACGTAGCGTAATCAAATGACTCTGGCATATAAAATTACAAGAGAGAGTGAATGCAAGTGAAAGGAAGCAGAGGGGGACATCATCATGGAATGGACCAGTAAACAAGTTTGTGCATTGATACGCTTTCTTTTTCCCACTTTCCTCGCATATAAAAAAGGGAATGGGACAGGAGGATAACGACGATGGTCTATCTATCCCTTTCCGGGTGTCTCAGTAGTACAACTTCTATAGGTAACGTTTATGCGATGTACTCTACCACAATCAGATGAACTCCTGCTGCTTATTCCATTTACAAGAGTAGTTCACCACACATTGGAAAACCACCTACTTTCTTTTCTTTCCCTTCTTCTTTTTGAAGAACTCGAAGCTCTGAGGGAAAGTCGAGACATGAGTTTTGTTGTGTGTAGCTCAGTACGCTTACTCTTGCACTGAGCCTCGTAATGCAATAATGAAAGGAATTCAAAGAGTTAAGTTAAAGGAAAAGAGAGGTGCTCATACTTACTTCATGTCATCATCACAGTCATGTTCATCGAGGCTACCCCCTGGGGATGTCATACTTCCGGCACCGTTGCTATTTCCACTGATGCTCCCTAAACTCCCATTTCCGGTGCCTATTGACATCACTCCTCCCCCTCCAACGCCCATTCCCCCTCCACAATTATGATGCCCACAAGAGCCGAGGAAGGGTCCTCCACCATTGTGGCAATTTTGCTGATTGTTCTGGCCATTGAATTGAAGTGGATGGTGTTGGTTTGGATTCAGAGTTCCAAGAAAGTTGTCGTGGGGCTGCATTGTATTTGGACCGAGGGACAAACCGCTTTCACACCCAACACCACCGGAAGTAAACGAGTGGGGTAGGTTATTGGCACCAGAGGAAGAAGGACTGTTTGGGTTGTGATGATGGTGGTTCATACAACAATCACCATTTATCGCAGCACCGTTGCTGCTGCTGCTGTTGATCCCGGTCGACCTCCCGTTAATTGCGGATGGATGTTGTTGATGTTGGTGAAAGTGATGAAGATGGTTATGATGGAACTGATTGTCAAGGGTGAGCTCAATGCTGTTCCCATTGGGTTCATCAGTTTTGATTACCATATTATTGGAATAATTCAGACCGCCACCAGGACCAAAAGTTGAATTGACACCAACACCACCACCACCCGCAGCCGTAGGAACAGTCGTCGTCAAGAGGGAAGTCGATGAATTTAGTAGATGTGGATTATTGTGAAGGCTATAGTCCGTTACTACAGGTCCACTTTCTCCTCCTCCTCTGCTATTATTATGAGCTTGAACAACCAAGTTCACAGCAACATTGTCAAACATGACCTGATCTTCTTCAGAAGCAATAAAAGATCCAGCAGCAGTCGCAGTGGAAGTTCCAGATGAACTGTTCCCACTACAATTGCTGCTACGACTTGTACTGATGCTGTTCGTTGAAGTAGAAGGATTCACTTGGGAGTGATTACTCTTGTCCTGGTTTTGTTTCACTTGTGTGGACACACCCGATCCGGAATTTGGAATTGAGTATGGAGCACTTTTATTACGGAGGACTTTAGTGGACAAATGGTTTTCAGTGATTTTGAAGCTACTGCTGCAACTTTCTCCTCCCGTCTCACTGCCACGACCACCAGCACCACTGACACCACCAAGGCTCGTCGTGGCACAAACGTCTTTTACCGTATCACAATCACGTTCTGCTCCTCTCCTCTGACTGGATTCCAATTCCGGTCCACTTGTTAAAAGAGACGGGGAACTTGCACTTTTACAATTACAATTATTGTGCTTTATCTCTAGCAATGGTTGTTGGCCTCCGTCGTAGCACGCATTCTTTGACACGGATGCATTCGTCTGGTTAATGATGCTGCTAGAGTTGGAGTTGGAAGACACAACTGAAGCAGTGTTTTCGACGGATGGTGATGCCAAAGAAGACGAGTGGAAAGTGCCAATACAGTTTTCTTCACTTTTCTTCACAACGGTCTGTAGGTGATGGGCGGTTGTAGTAGTAGTGGCAATTGGAGAGGTGGAATGTGCGATTGGAGAAATGATGCCACTTTCTTTCGTATTATTATTGTTATTATTATTATTGTTATTTGAGAAACCTTCCGGACTTCGTTGGGAGGAAGAAGAATCACTGGATAAGCAACTTTTTAAACACTGCAGGTGGATCGACGGGGAGGATTCACTGGCAGTCATTTCTTGTGCAATGGAGAAAATGGCTCATTGCTGAACCCCAAACACTGCAAGAACATCATAGAAAACAGAAATATGTTAATACTCAGAGCTCTTTATAGACAATTTTGACTTTGCTGAATACAGCAATTTGACCCAAACGGTGACATTCTTTATAGAAAAATAAGTTTTGAGGAGCAAATTGTGAACGGCAAGACAAATATGAGAAGTCTATGCGTGGAAAAGGCGGATTGTGGATGGGGCGTATTTCTTTTTAGATGACACAAAATAGTGCGTAGTGGTAGTTTAAAATAATCCAGAACCACAACCATTGCCTGAATATGATAGTTTAAACTAAGTGAATTAAAGGAAAATGTTTCCTCTTTACTCGTTAATTCACTTATCTTGTGGCTTAATTCTGGTTTCCTGCTTCTCCTGAACCGAACCACCGTTCAAAATCTTTAAGCATTTATATCCAATCCAAGTATTACGCATGCAAGTAAGTAGGGCTTTGCTGAGAAGTCACACAATGGTGGATGAGTACATAATGGAAAAACTCATATTTTTTTTTAAAAACCAAGAAGTGAGAAATCATCCGGCTGTCGTCTCATATATTTGCCACCTCAATGAATTCCATTCCGAAACTGACAACGACAACCAATCATTTCTGAACATACCTCTAACTATTAACTAGCTTAAGCTACAGAACTTGGGTTATGCCACGCCACCCTCTATACACGTTTTTCACAGGGAGAAAAAGAAATGGCAATTTTTTTGCGTTGTGTAAACACAGAGATAAAGTGAGAAATGAATGATACCAGCGATTTGCCAAAGCTTTCTACAAAAGCTTTTTGAAGCCGGATTGATCTCTCACAACTTTAAAATAAGATTTGTCATTTCTTCTTCGTGAATAAGAGTGGTGCAAAATGTAAGTCATCACTTTCTTTGAGTTGTTAGCAAGCGAAATAAGTTACGACGGTTTGAACTGAAAAGAATCTATCTTGCGTGAGAAAATAAGGCCGGTAAAAGTAAATGGTTCGCAACTTCTGTTGGTTTAGTTATCGTCACCACCTTCAGTGTGTGAAGAAATTATGAAACCAAACTTACGATTCAAAGCACTGGGGAAGCCTGATAAAGGATAATGAGTTCTCGCCTCCTTTGCCAAACTGTCAACTCACTACTCTCGCGTAGTTGCATGCATAATCGCAAAATTCTTTTCTCCCATTGCCTTTCTCCGTCCGTTGATTTTAGCACCACAACCAACCAAAAAATATTTCATTAAAAACAAAGTGCATCGACATGATGACATTGTATGGAGTGTGCTTCAATTATCCATCATTATCATCAGAGAACAGGAATAGTAAACTGTAAGTGGTGTAATAATTCGCATTACTTTATGGTACACTACAGACCAGGAGGGTTAGGCTTCATTTTTTATTTCCCGTGCATGACTACTATGACTCTCCTACTGTAGTTTCACCTTATTTCATTTCTTCATCGAAAGCGGAAAAGGAAATGTCTATTCGGCTAGTGTGTGTGTGTATGTAGTCGCTGGCTAATAATAAGAGAGCTAATGATATCTAGGAGAGCTGTTACGTGCTCTACTAACGCAATTTGTCCGACCTCCTATGTCATTATAAGTATTGATTTCGTCTAAAGTTGCCAATTACTGGGGGAAATGAATAAAAACCTTTCGTACTTTGGATGAAATGCGAGAGCTTTATACCGAAATGTCTAATAGACCAAACAAACGTCAAAAAGCCACACACACACCTTTTGACTTCTTTACCTCCAAGACAAAGATTGACTAATAGTTTTTTGCCTTCACAAACAAAAACAAAGCTTATGACCACGCTTTGGCATGTAGTCCACCCCACAGTAAGATGTTGACCGACACGCATTTACTGTGGGAAAAAGGCAGTTGTGGTTCTCAAAACATTAAGACTACTCTACTCACCCCCACCTTATTGTCGACTTTTGTGCAGTTATAATCTCTACGACCCTAAACTTAATTGACAAAGTTGTTGCTTCAACCTCTTTGAAAGTTTTACTGTTCGCACGAATTGAAGACATGCTAAAAACCATCTCGCTTTTGACGCAACAATGCAAGACTGTTCGTATGAAGTGTAATTAAAGGCACTTCATTAAAATGAACGAAATTATGAAAAGGTTCGATTGTTGCTTCATTTCATTTCACAAAAGTCTTGAAATGAGAAATATATCCAGCTGTGACGAGGAGACACTTACTTACCGTAGAAATCTTGAACACGTGGTCGTGTTCGTGTGGTCACTTTTCAACTATTTTCCTCCCACCACAAACTACACTTTTGTCAACGAAATTGACGAGGAAAATGTGGGAGACTGCGACTGGATGTGGTTTAATTAGTGACAAGACTGACTGACTGCTGGAATTGAAACCGAGCAAAAGGGACATTTGGCGATAAGCGCGAGTAGTGATAAGATATGATTTTTCCTCTCAACAAAGAAGACGGACAATGGAGGGACTTTGTGTACTTCTCTCTCCTCTCTTCTGTTTGTGGCAAAATGTTGATAATAAAAGTAACCACATGCACTATGCTAATGTAGCCTACCACTTTAACGTCGACGTCCATTTACTTGGTTCAAATAAACAGACCGCAGAACAGAATGAATGTTTTAACTGCGAACCAAGTGGAATGATAATAATAATATTCTGCATCCACACTAAAAATATTAGCCACTCATTCACTCACATCCATCACGTTGCATTTTATCTCTGTTTGAACACTGTCTCCTCTCTCTCTCTGGACATGAGAGAGGCAGAAGAGATGAGATGAAGAGTGTAGTGGGGGGAACTTGGCTGTATATTGATTTGCCTGGAAAAAGGAGATGAGGATATGAAGGAGGATGACACGAATTGAATGGAATGACACTGGGGATGGCTTTGAATTAACCAACAACCTAATAACAAACCATGTTCAGAGAAGCAACATCACCACTGAATGATGATAAACATTTTATCAGTTCAATACTTTGGTCACACACAGTTCACACAAATACAATTATTTGTTGGAGATAACACAGTTCAAAATGAACTTTTCAGTACTTTGTATCAAACACATGCACCAATGAATTGAAACCAGACAGTTGTAGTGCAATAATTGTTATGCATGGATGGTAAATTGCATAAATTGGAAAAATTACGACCTGCTGCATGCACTTTATAGTATGTCCCTGAGAAGATGCTTCATTGTCACCGTCACCAATGCAAATTGCAATTTCCTGCCCTACACGCTGCAGCAGAATAACAATTAAAAAAGTCGAAGACTGGGTTTAAATGAGATCGACAGAGACAAGGCTAGGTAGTCTATATTATCTGCGTAAGATAACTGTTTCTGTTGTCACATTGCGGTGTTGATTTGCGTGTCTGCATGTTGTGGAAATGACTAAACTAGGTAGTTTTGTTACATGTTTTAAATCATTTGAAATTAAAAGTTGAGGGTGAACAATGCGATTTCGTACCAAGTCTAGAGGGCAATAGGAATGCCGGAAGCGACCTGTTGTTTGAGAAATAAAGTAAAGCAACGCAAAGAACTTTACACATGAAATGAAACGATATAGTTTTAGATGTATGGCAGCTCAGTAGCAAAAAGACAATTAAAACCTAGATTTAATACCATTCATTTCACTATGCCGTATCATGTAAAATAGAATTTAGACGCTGAAACAGTGTCAGTTTCTTTGAGTTAACTAAGCAAAAGGCTAAAAAAATATTGGCTGCTCGTTTACATTCACAGTGTACTGCCATATTTTTACCTGTCATAAAATGACGACATTGAATAAATGAGTTGCATTATCTACAAAGTATCGTTCTCTGACTGTGAGATTAAGACTGAACTAGTACTATCTAACTAAGCCAGACAAAAATTATTACACTTTAAGAGACAATATTGCTATCATAAATATTAACCGTATGCATGCAGACTGAAGCTGAAAAGGGAGGATGCTAATGCTTTAGCTAACTAAAACTACGGAAAGGATGACACCAACTGTGACAAAGATAATCATTGTGACAGTTCCAGAATTTCTAATCTATCTCGTATCTATCTACACTCACTACTCGCCCCATATCCAGTTCCAGCCACAGCCCCGACATTAAATATGCCACAAAAGTTGCACAAAGTAACCCTGAAGCCATTCTCCCCTTTGCCCTCCTCAACGTTAATAAGCAGTTTCAATTTTAACTGTTAAGTCATCACATTGATTTGATCCCTCTACATCGTCATCATCACGTTATGCAAAATCTAAACTCACCAAGTCATGCTGTTGCGTATTATTATTGCATTTCATAATGAAAGATTTTGATTTCCACAATTTTATGACACGAATGGATAAAACCAAATGACAAGGCGGGGGAAAGTTTACAACATTAGAATTTCAAGCCAAATGACGTTGATAGTAATGTACTTTTGATAAAGGGAAATTATGTTTTGAGAACAATAGTCACACAACAATACATTAGAGGATCCGTGGTACACTTCATCTAGATATTTTGTTCATAATAACCCGTCATTTCATCTCAGACAGATTTATAGGACCAAAACTATCTGTTGCAACTTCATTCGGTCGTCTAACAAACCTTTCGCTGTTAATTGACAGAAAATGAAGCAAACATTGAACGAGGACGAAGAAAGATGTCAAGCTTTCATTTCTATCAAAAACAGTAACTCATCTTTCTTCAACAAACAGCTTTCATTTGGCAAGGCAGAATTTTCTTTCAATCCTTCAAGTTGCTTTAAGCCGGGGATAATATTCTCCATTTCCTTCTTTACATGAACGTCAAATAGCAATGATGATAACCCCCTCTCCTTCCCATCTTCCCTGATTACTACCCTTTCCTATCAACTCCCTTATCTTTACACACCATTAATTACCCTTCTCTCATCCTCGACTCATCTCCTCTCCTCCTCATCATCATTCGCTGTGAGTCTTCATGACTATGATTATAATTGCTTACGACTTTGCTCATCAACTTGTTGAATTTTACTTCTAGTCATCCCTCTGCTCAATATTCAGATGCATATTGGAACAATCCATCATTACTTTCATTTGCATTGACAGTGATAACTGGGCCTTCGTATCTTATCGTTCTCTGGGCCGCCTGTTTGCTCAAGATAAGGAGAAAGATGGAAAGTAGGGTAGAAAGTCAATGGATTGTCAGTACAGTATATCTGTGTGTTGTTAACAAGTCGAAATGAAATTGGATTTGCAAAAAATGTGCGCCCAAAAAATGGATGAGGTGGTGTTTACTTTGGTATGTATGTTTGCTGACAGTGTCAACCCCCACCCTGTCATCAATTAAAAACGTATAGGAAAAAGCAATTATCGTTTGGGAAGAAGACCATGCCGGTAGAACGGAGTGAATCCGTGACCTACATTAATTTAGTTATGAACCAAACTGTGTGCACTAAAGTATGGGTTGCACTACATCGAGTGTGAACTAATTAACGTTACTACTTTTAAAGCAGAAGCACGTGCCAAAAATGTGGAACGACATTGTGAGAAGTCAGAGGAAAATCGTACGTGAAGCGATTTTGGATGAATCAAGAATGAAAATGTATGTTTGAGATTGAGTGCTACTGCAGCGCAAACAAAGTTGTAGGACAAGGAAGAGTCCTTGGGTTTGCGTCATGGACTACACTTCGTGCCCTTTAGTTGTCAGTGTAGCCTTGCTGCTGCGGTCCTCCCCAGCTGCATTAAATGTGAATAGTTTTAACAGTAGAAGTCTGTAACTTCCACCAAAAAAGATTTGTTTTCTTCCCTTTACATGTAAGAATGCACATACATTCCAGATTGTGTTAGATTTAGATTCTCCATTGCAGAAGAGCGACCACCCTTTTTCGTCCCTGACTCTGACTTTCTCCTATGGTGTACAAAGTGGACTGAGGATCCATCGTACCACTGGCTACACGCTCATACTTCCCCTCACGTAAAAGGAAATGGAAAGGAACACATTCTTTCACTAACTCGAAAGGTAAAACCTGCGACTCTGTGGATGGGATTGGAGAAAACAAAATGGTTCATGTAGGTAATTGTATTTGATCCTGATAAGATCTTGTGGTCATTTTTTGTGTGTCTCTGTTCCTTCCTTCTCAATCTTCCCTTTTCGCCTCACCCTTGCGACAAACGCATAAAACCCTATCATCATCTTTTGAACAAAAAAACGGTCTAAATTCAACTCGTACAATAAATGTATGAGGACCTCCTCAGAAGACTACAAAACTTGGAATACACATTCACACACAAATTCTATTTTTCCGTTGTCTACACTTGAAAAAGGGGAAAGTAGAGAAGAGAAAAGTGAAGGACTTCTTGGCTTAGAGTAAAGAAGAGATGCTCATTCAAAATACGACCAACAGAACTGCCCATTCCATCCTCTCCAAAAGCCACTTTCACCAGCTCTGAATTCCATCCTCCATCCTTTTATCCGGCTCAGTGGAGAGAGAAAGGGAGAGCAGACACAAAATGAAATCATTTGCATGAAGTCATTTTCTCACTCTCCCTAATAACGTATCATTGTACTATTGAGTGCCGTTGAAGATGAAAAACGGTTGACCTTTGCAGCAATGATAGAAACGGCCACGATTACCAATTTTCTTTTTTTTTATAGTTTTTCTATTCACTACTGCGGGAAAGGTTACCATTTTCTTTCGAAGTGAATGTAGAAATTATTGAGGATTCATGTCTCCCACAACTCCACTGTCTTTTTATATCCTTATGACTTCGTAACTCATCCATGGAATATGCTCCCATCACTTTATTTCTATTTGTTAAAGAAGCCATTTAAATTGAAGAAATGAAAGGGAAGAAAGAAAATAGGAAGCTATTGATGTTCGAGTTGAACACTCAATGGAGCTCACTTTCTCTTCAGAATGAGCTCATTCGCAGCAAACCTTCAACCCCAAAGGATCACTTTATTTCTCTATAATTCTCTACTTTCTTTCATCTACTTTTTTTTACTGAACCCCGACCCCTCCTCATTTTAATATTTTTATTTTCCTATGGATGAATATCTACGTTTCCCAAATTGCTGGAGGTAAATGGATCGAGAAATTGAGTAAAGTTGAAAGAAAAAAATGAAACTTATTAAATTCATAAGTCTTCAAGTACACTGTTCACAAACCTCATTTTTTCTTTAGAGAGGGGAAATGAATCTGGAAGTGCGCACCTGTCAAGAACAAGGCTTGATCAAGAAGGGAAGGGAGTAGAACTCATTGACGTCTGCAGTTATTCAGAAAAGAGTTTCTTTATCGTGCAAAAAAATGTTTCCTTTGTTATTTATCCAAAAAAAGTTTTTGCATTAACGCATTCTCACATTTAATTGATAGGTACGAGTAGCAATTTTGAATCCCCGTCATATCTGATAAAATTGACTGAAATGATGTGGTGTTGGGGTTGCAACTTGCAAGACAAATATTGCGTACAAAAAGGCGCAAACTTCTCAACAGCTTGTGTCAACAAGTTTTTGCTCAATCTCGAACCAAACTCAGCAATATGACATACCTAGACATGACGTGATGTAGGTTACCAAACCCAACTGTATGAGCGATGAGACCCCCAGTTGTATTCAAATTAGCGTGAACAAATGTGAAGTATGATTATTACGAACAAAAAGACTGAAGACAAGATAGTAATGGTGTAATATCTATGCAATGTTTAAAAGAGCAGTTTGCAGCATTCAATTTGGGATGCAGTTATGCTCTCAACTTAATTAGCATTTCAAATTATTGAGCACTACGTTTCCACTTTATCTCGAGGGTTGAAAATTCCAGGGATGTAACTATTATCAGTAAAGTAAATCAGATGCCGAAATAATAGATATCTTCCTAGTAGCCTAATGGAACCCCTCCTATTATTTCAATGAGCTCTTTGTTTATTTAAATTCATAATTAGGCGAAGGCAATTCTCATTCTTATACTTTAAAACAAACCAATCATCATTCCTCCTTCCTTCAAATCCAGTCGAAGCAATAAAAGCTTTGCCTGAGACGTAATTTATACCCATAAAAACTGACCCATCATTATTGTTTCCCTCACATAAAACTCGCATTTGCAACTCAAATTCAAAAAATAGTTTTGAAATAATTCAATTACCACAGGTAAATTATTCCTGATGCTTTAAAATAAATACTGGTTACAAATCGGCTGTAAATAACGGATAAGACACAGGCTAATCTTGTAACTCTGAAATGACCCGATATTTCGCTGGTTTGACGATCTCTACATAAGATAAGTGTTGGTTTTATACACAACATGACTTATCACATTCAATAAAAGAATCGAATCGTCCACTTGATCTATCCGATGCCAATCAGTCATTTGAATACATGAAACAATTCATTTAAAACTTAGGCATGAGAAAGTTGTAAAAAAGAATTACCGGCAGGTTTGTTGACGATTCACCATTTATTCAAAGTTTGAAGAGAGAGAGAGAGAGAGTGAGAGAGCGGCTTACAATGTTTATTTGGCAATTGTGATTTAGGTGAAAGTTTTAAACGCAGGATTGTTACTTTCACTTTCTACTAATGGATGACTCAAGTCGTTTAAAGCTTTACAAAGTTCAGCTAACTGACGACAGCAGAGTCCATGTGGCACCATGAGAAAGAATAATAAATAAATCCTTGCACAAACAACCGGAACTTAATCTTACATGTGAAGTTACTCAACCAGAAAATAAAGAACTGATAGAAGTCTTCTATAGTAGTCATTCAACTGAAGGCTTAAAACAACTTTCACTTTCACTCCTGATCGTTGCAGCTGAGGTTAAGATGCATGCGTCACAACGCACTTTACTTTTCCCCTGCGTAAATGATGAACTCACCTTTACGTTCTAATCATTCACCTTTTGAGAATGACCTTTGCTTCTTCAGTATAGAAGGGGAGAAAGAAATAACGACGTGGACAATTTTTCCTTTTACTTTCCCCTGCAAGTGTTTTTAGAAGGGTGAAAGTCACAGCGACTAGTCACACAATGAGAAGACTCTTAGGAAAGTTAGGGTATCTGGTTGGTACCACTACCAGCCGAGAACTGATCCAGGAAAGTGGAAGGAACCCCAAAGTCAACGGAACAAACTCGCAATCAGTTACACAAGAAAAGCATAATGCACGGAGTGGGATAAAACTCTATTTCTCGGGAACCTCACTAAACTATCCCTCCTCTCGTCCTCTCTCTCTCTTTGTTGTGTATCAAGTGTTCCTTCTTTAATGGAAAGTCTGCCCCAGCACCAGCCTGATATGCACTTGCATTTCCTGTCATGATGGGGGATGAGCTAAAAAATAATAGTTGTCACCCTCGTGGTTCCACAAACTGTTTAAAAAATGTGTACCCTTACAACTATCTCCATTAAACTAATCAATAACTGTTTTGAATATTTTGCGTTGGGGCAGTTGTGTTTGAATTAACCTGCTTAATCTTTTTGACTAAAAAGCTTTCACTTCGTTTTTTGTAAATGAGCATTAAACCTCTGACTAACTCTCATGTTCCCTGTATTTTTAGCACATTTTTGAACTGAAACGAGATAAAAGTTGGAAAAATTAAGCAAGAACCTGATGTTCTGGTCCAGTCCAGAAGAAGAAGGTCGTTTCATTTTAGCAAATCTCTTCAGACACATTACATTATTATCAGCACGTCGCTTCCTTGGCTTTCTTCATTCTCCTCTTTTCACTAAAACAGCAACACTTTTCACTTGTAGTTTCTTCTTTAGTGCACAGTGAGTCGCTCTCCTTGCAAAGTAAAGTGCCAAGTTATTAACAAAGTTTCCTCTTCAATGGGGTTATCCTCTTATTTTAAAATAACAATTTATTAGCGCCTTCCTTGCTTTTAACTAGAATGTTGTACAATTTAACTAACTGAAGCTACAGTTGCAGGCACACACTCACTACGTTATGTAGTTTGTACATTGCAATAATGATTATGGTGATATGATCCGGCCATGCGACCAAGCTTTCAACATTCCTTCCCTCTTTCTTCCTCACTCCTCCTTTCACTCTTGTTTATCGCCAGAGTTCCAAAGTTAAAAGCGTTTGTCCCGTAATCTTAACTTAATGTGGTTACGAACTACTGAATGGAACTCTGGTGAAACAAATGCTAAATGCTTTTACTTAGTTTCTCTGGCTTGTGTTGCCTAAAAGCTAGTCTGAAAGCTGAAAGCCACACATAGGTAGACTTCACTAAATATTAATCGTTCCAAAGTGTCCAGACAGTTTTGGAAAATGAACGGTGCTGTGTATGTAGGTATAAGTGGCACTTTCTTCAACTATCTAACTCACAAAGTCTGCCACTTTTCATTTCACTACAACTCACAGAGCAGAGTTTGGTTCAACACCGTCAACCAACACTTCAAGTACAAACTACTACGGCAGAGAAATCTCTATTCAGCAAGAAAATGTGCCGAAAGTAACTTGGTACCTATGTAGAAGGTACTCTTCTCAATTGCTAAAGTAAAGCCAAATAATAATGACATGTGAACAAAAGTTTGCACGTCGAGTTCAGCCTTTTAGCCGACCAACCGGTAAACACCAGCTTTTAAAGCTAACTGCTGATAATAATAAAGCTTGAGTATAGTTGAATCATTATTGTTCATCCTCATCTCTCTGCCTTCATTTCATGTCAGCTTTTACTCACTGTTTAAACATTCAACTCTGCTATTATTACCGTCAATGTCTACATCATTACCCCAAATAGTACAAGGGAAATGCAGATAGAGTTTGTGGTGGTGACAGGGTATTCGATAGTCAAGCAAACGCTCATTTTTTCATATTATTTGCTCAAACAATCGATGTATAGTGACATCATAGCGAGTCTTTTTGGAGTATTAATAAATGTAGAAAAGATGAATGCATTCCAATGAAACGCACATTAATTGCATTCAACTGAACCATACAAATCATGATGACGCTTCCTTTCACTTTCTTTCTGCAAGACTTTCTGGGAGAATGATCTATGCAAAGGGTTATTTATTTGCATCTGAACAGAACAGGAAGACATAAATGTGGAGATGCATGCATACACAGTCAGCAACATTTCAAACAACTCAAACCACTAGAAATAATTTACACTCTTGTGATAATTAATTCACTTTGTAGACTTCATATCATTCAATTAAGGAACACTTGCATTCACTATAAATATTGTTTACCATACATTTCAAGAACTCTTCTTGTTCTCATGCTGCCTGTTTTGTATGAAAACCCCCTCATTTAGCATGTTTGTCTGTTCTGTTGGTTGGGGCATTGTAGATGCTTCAAATGAAATGAAATGAAACACTTGAATCAACCCAACGTCTCCTTTCTTTGCAGTATGTGTGAGTGTGTCAGGCGACGCTCCTTAAATCATTTCTCTCATTCTCTTTGTTGCTTCATAATGATAATGATAATTGTCGAGTGGGATGCAAACACAGAGGAGTCTTCTATTTTATAAGTTCCATGCCTTTGTGTAATGTAAGGAGATAAGGAGTTTGCGGATCTCTTGTTTTGTCTTAATTCCTTTGAAGAGGCTGGAAATCATGCCACGCATTAGTTTTAATTAGTACTAACTGGAATGGCTCCTTTGTTTCTATTTATTCTCCATTCTCATCTTTATCCCATTGATGTTTGCGCAACCACTTGAAAAAGCAAAGGCAGAACAACAAAAAGATGAATCTGCAATGCATACACTTCACTTCGTACTTGCGAAGGCTGAATTTGAAAAAGCAGATAAGACAAGTAGTATTTAAGAAGGCAAAAATGTGTACCAATAGATAGATGTTAAATGCAAGAAAGATTGTGAGGCATGACATATAAATAAGCGCTCAAGAGTCATCATAAATTAAGTAAAAACGCAAACATGACTAAGCCATGTGTGTGTTGGGGCAACAGATCTGAGTATTATTATGCAAACTCCGAGGGCACATAGGTAGTTTGAAAAAAGGAATCTCAACGATTACTACGAGTGGTTAATATTGTAATTCTATCGTACCGTGACGTAACGCAATAAGCTGTGCTGATCCATGTGCCAGTTTAGTTCCGGATCTAGTCTAGCGTAGTGAAAGCGTAATCAGCAGAGACAGCATTCATTTCCTTCCTTCCTGGAGCTTCAACAATTTGTATACTTACACTCAGGCCACACAATCCCTCCCACGCACGTTTGGAAGTATAGCCGGAAGAGATGGGGGGTAAGGAAGCCAGTGGTGATGAAATGAACGTATGGAGAATTGAGACAGTATTGCTGTATGTGCTTGTGCATGCAGAAGTTCAGGAACTTTATGAGTGGATGGGTCAGATAAGAAGCAAAACAAAAAGTTGGTGTTGTTATCAAACTCATATCATTTCCGCAAGTTTACCCCAGCCACTACTAACCTATTAATCTCTCTCATCTACCCAAGCCGCCCTACAACAACTGGCAGGCAAGAAAACCAAGAAGTTTCCTTTCACCAGCTAAGTCAACGGGAAGGAATGTATAAGTTTATGTCGTCTTTTGGATTCTTTTTCGGCATGAGAAGAGAGAAGCCGCGAGCTACAACACGAGTCTAATTCTACTAGATTCTTTCTCCACTTATCTCGAGTTTTATCCTCGGGTCATGTACGGCACAATGGGGTGCACTTATATTCTGGTGACAAATGTCTTTGGAAAATACTTACAACAGACACTGTACCATTGAGCCCAACCCAATGCAGGAGCATCCCAGCATGAGATGGCCATATTATCTTGTATTATTATGTAATTGTAACATTGAAAAAAGTTATCGCCGATTTGAACACAGGAGAAAGTCATTGGCATTTTAATAATGTAGAGGGAAAGTCCAACTGTTTGAAATGTAAAGCCAAAAATGTAGAAATGTAATGGAAGTTCCAATGGACTCTTCGTGGCGATATTATTGTAAAGGATGATTCTACTTCTTTTACCAATAAAGGCTTATGACCCACCTTCTTGTAATACTGAAACTTTTTACGACACCTCTGTGTGTTCAATAGAGACAAAAGTCTCGGTGGTGTTGTTTTCAATTCTTAAAAGGCATAAAAAGCGAACAAACATGCAAACCAATGAAAGTATGTTAATAGGTTAATGTTTGTTGCGGACAATATTTTTAAAAAACTGATTAGTCTCCTTGTTCTCAACTACTGTATCTGACAAAGAAGATAATATTACATTCGAAGGTGTAACTGATGCAGACCTTCACTTGCTGGCTTTTCTCGATCTCGTAACATTCTGAACATTCGCATTAAATCAATGTCAAGCTTGCAAACAATCATTTTTCAATGTTGGCATTTTGAGTACTTGCAATTGCGATTTTATACTCCTCGCTTTTAAACCTTCCTTGGTTCTTTGAATCAAGAGTGAGAGAGTGAACACTCGAATGAGCAAATGTAATCAAGTGGTGGTGACGAGGAACGATATTTCTTCAACACCATGCTCAGATGTGATGATGCTTTCTCCGGTTTTCCATCTTATAAAACTCTGAAATCCAATACTTTCCTCTCTAAAGAAGCCATTTCACTTCATTTACAGCTCTTCTCACATAAAGATCACTTGAATGATCTCAATCTCCCGGATTTCACAACGTCGAATAACACTTTACGCTGAATCCAGTCTCGGAGCAAGTTTTTTGAGTGAAAGTGTGAGCAAACGAGTGATTCTGACTGAAGGGTTCAATGGAATTGTGGTGTAGTCTCCTTTATTCCTATACCTAGGCCGACTTCTTACGACAATGGATTTGAGCAGAGATGAGTAAAGGTAGTTCCTGCGAAAAAGAAGAAAGTAGTAAGTGGGATTTACAGAACATAAGATCTTCCTTATTGCCTTTATAACTTTAGAATTTGATGGAAAGAGATAATACAAATGGTTAGTCTACGATCTCTCCGAAAGATCGAAGAAGAGTTTTCAATGGGAAAGGGTTTGTCTTCCACTGGAATACCTTCCTTTCTTCATTTCTTCCAGTCCTCCTCTGCTGACACTCCTTCCCTTTCTTGTCTTCCTGGTGACTTTTAACTCTGGAAAACTATTGCGTTTAATGGAATCAATTGTATTATGGATGTGCACATACAGCGAATATTCTCATCCAACTCCTCCAACCCTTTCATCAAATGCACCACTCCATATATCCTCTCGTAAATTGTGCATTTCAAACTTGGCTCAACTTTTGCTGTTAACTTGCTGATTCGAGGGTGTCTGCATAAAGTGAAAGACGCCAAAGTAATAGCTTTCTCTCTCCCATTCTACAGTCCATCCCTGCCCTACAATTGAGAAAGACTTTGTGCAATGGCAGCAACAAATGAACTCTAGTCTGCAGTATATTCCTATTGCTTACAAAGGGAATGGAACTTGAAGAAGGATGGATGAAGGGTTATAGATGAAGTATATTTGGCAATAAAATAAAATAAAAGAAAATGGCTTTAGTGCATGGTGAGAGGAAAGTTGCAGGTAGCCTTCTGAAACCTTGTCTTCTGGAGAAGAGACAGAGGAAGAAAAAGGAATTGTGCGATTTTCTTACTAAGACTTACCGAAACTTTGAAAGCTTTTGCTTTCCTAGGTTTAAAGTGGAAAGTTAAAAGTTTACGACTTTATGTACCTAGGTATACTTGTAATAGCAGAATATGGCTTAAGTTGTCTCCGAATTTGGAACCTCTTTTATCTTAGGTTCAAGTCAAAATATATATTTCAGGAAGATGATGCGTGCAATTGATCAAATCAGTCATTTTTATCCCTCATAGAATCATACAGTCAGTACATCATAGTATTCCGCAAGTCAAAGAAAATGGAAAGACAAAGTTGAGAGGATTTTCAGTTATTCAATCGCGAAAAGAATGGAGAAAAGGAAAGTAAAGTAGAAACTTATATGATTCCTGACCAAGATAGGATGGATAGGAGAAAGTCCAGCTACAAATCACCTTGGACAAAGCCAGCATAACAAAAGTAAATCCGGAAATCCTAGATGAAGGAATTGAGTCAAAAGAGCAAGAAAAGATGGATGATTCATTTTTAACCCGTATAGAAGCCCGTTCAGTTGTGAACGATACTTCCTTTTCCTTCCATCATCCCCCTTCTTGCCTCAAATCGAAATGATCACAGAAGAAAAGTTATTTCCCATCTTTCATAATTGAAGTGGGGTAGGGATATAGGCTTAGTGGAGCGCAGGGTCATGTCAAACTTGACAGCAAAAGATAATAATGCCTACCGCTAATGCACAAGAAGTAAAAGTAAAAGTTGGAGGATTTCTTACATGTAATCTGACTGGGGCTAAAACAAAAAATGTCTTGGTCTGAAGCCATATATCCAGATATCCCCGACTAGACTAGACTCACATTTATCACCCCTCCGACAAAAACAAGTTTTTCAAATTTCAAAAGTTGGAGGAATTGATGCTGATAGGGCGTACATTGACTCTGAAAGTTAAGAATTTATAACTTTCACCCAACCCATGAATCTCCAACTACAGTTTAGAAGTCCGGAAGTCTTGTTTGTAGACAATAGTTCGTTGCACTCTTGTATAAATGCGTCGAGACTATCTACGTGATTTCGCACCCTGTATCAAAATCAGAATCATCAAACCCTAAACAACTAATTTCCAAATGTTCGTGTTGATTAGTGTTGATCGTAAAAATAACTGCAAAGAGAGAATGGAAATAAGAAGAAAGTCAAAGTCATCGTCTAAAGAAAAGGAAAGGGAGAGTCTGGATCTCGTTCCATTTTCAAAACCCAAACTCCCCCTCTTCAATTACTTATACAATCCGTATTTTCCACCACATTCGAATGTGTATTTCACTCTTCTACTATCTTCTTATTTCATGTTCTCCAGAACCAATTCGTTCTAGTGTATGAGTATTGGTTTGCTGGTTCATCCTTCATCCCCAATCCCTTTCCTCCCTTGTGTTTGGACCCAAAGTACAATTACGCAATACACTTTTACTACTCTTCCATTTCTATTTCTACTCCCCCCACAAAACCACTCTTTGAGCACAGTTGACAGTGACAGTCAATATTTGTTCGTGGTAGTTTGGTTAGTTACGTAATTCATACGGATGTATGTATGTCTCTGAAATGTTGCCTTCCATCACTCTCTTCTTTTGTGCAGGGGAGGGAAAGCCTCGACTCACAGAGAAATATCAAAGAAACGTTTGTATGAGAAGAGGTGACTATATAGAAAGTGTGGTGTGGGACGTGTAATAGTGGGTAATAGAGCTCATAATATGTTGAGATGTGTGATAAAGTACCATCCATCTTATGACATCTTCTCCGCAGAAAACAGAGGAGCATTGTGGAGTGAAGTAGTGGTGGAGATGTGGATGTGGGAAAGAAATTTACTTTCTCCCTCTTGCTTTCGCTTTTGGTGATGACTACAAAAACTGTCCTTGCATTTAAGCCACTTCACTTTGTAACTCTGAACAGAACAGACGGTAAAGTTCTCACCCCCTCCTCTTACCACATCAAGTTATGAAATAGGAAGAACTCCAAAGTGTGGCTTCTGTTCACTCATTCATTCATTCATCCAGACACATCCTTTCTCTAAAAAAAGGAAGGAAAATGCACTCAAGTTCTGTAGATACAGTGGAAACTTGTGATCAGGAATCCCATGTACGAGTACGATGCGGCATTTTTAGATTACATTTTGTGTGTAGTCATTGTTCTGCTCTTATCAATGTGCATGATCAACTGTTATGTTGTTAACTCGTTTTTTTTAAAGAAAAGCGATAAAACTCTATTAAAAATTGTTTCAGCAAAACAATTCTGATGTATCAGTCGCAAGTGTCATCTCTTATATTTTTTGTTACGCCCCATTTCCTTCGAAGAGACAAAGTGGAGAGGAATAATTAGCTTAACTGCTCTCGACATAAGGCTTTTTATCCCGTCTCAACTCAGATACACTTTGACAAACATATAATCTTACACCACACTCACACCATGGCTGAGCACGGATATGGTGAAAGTGAATTAAATCTTTTTAGCAAATTCCTTTTTCATAAACGCCTGGATGAGAAGGCGTAATTAGATTTTCTCACGCGAAAAAGATTACATATTTCCTTTTACTTTCACTTTCTCTCTTGGTTTGCAACAAAGACAACGCGCGTCTTCTCCCTTCGATAGCAATAATCTAAACTTGAGATATCATCGTGGGTGTATATGGATGGACCAACAGAGTGAGAAATTCCAACACCACGCTCAAAGGCACAACGGGTAAAACGCAATTTAATAAGGGAAAGTGTAATAAATACTTTTGTGCAATTTTGGTTAAACTAAAAGGGAACCCGATTCGAATGAAATGAAACTTGGGAGAAAAGGTAGTCTTGCTACAAGAGAAAGTCTGACTAGGATGCTTTATTTCTGGTGGATGGATGGTCTAAAGGTGGATAGATGTAAGGCAATAAGCAGTGGCAACCAACCGACTCAACGGTAGGTAACGGTGGGGAATATAATGAGAAAATGATAATTTCACGGCTTGTTACGTACGCCTACTCATATTTTCATCTTGAGTCAGATGGTGAAACACGGTTTGATTTCCTACCTCGATGTCCTATCTCATTTTTCTTGATGTCATCCTTATCTCCAAAACCTGGTGCTCTCAAGTGCTCCATTCAAAAAGAGGAAGTGGAGTTTGAAGAAACTGTCACTGTCAGAGCAGGACGGGGAAAGAGACAGGTAGGTAAGCAGCCAGCTCGGTGCTTTCTCCAGGAGAAAGAACCCACCTTCCCATCCTTTCTTATACTCTCTCGCCTCTGGTGGAAGGATGGATGGTTGGATGGATCTCCTTGTACACCGAAGTTGGTAGATTCATTTCTAAGTAGGAACTTTCTACCAAGCTAAATCGAATAGCTTACCAGCAAACCACCGTCACTTATACCAGGGCCCACTTTGTAAGTTACAATTTCCAACTTATAACTTGCGTCTTAAGAAGAAAGAAAAGGACTTCCTCTTTCTCTTCTCTCTCGGTTTGGCTCACGTTCTCGTCAGCCTTAAGGCAAATCTCAGTCAAGCAAGCAGGAGTGAAATAAAACTTTCACCATCACACTTTTACCGCTTCCTCTCTTCGCATTTAACAGTCGACTGTTATACGCGATGCTGGAATTGAAATGACGAGTATCTTGTTTCCACACCCTCCAATGAAAATAACCATTTTCTTCCCTCTTCTAATCTGTACAACCATTGTCTATGCTACGAGATTAAAATTCAAATGAAAGTAAAAGAGAATCAGAGTGGGAAATAAAAAAATGTCATTTCTTAGCTCACTTTTTATGACATTTTCCTTGGTTCAGCTACGAGCCTGCCCAAGTAAATGACATGTTTTAGCACCGACTATAGAACCACAGTGTAATATCAAAATCTAGTCTGCATTCTGAATTTTCATTAATTTCATCGTGTTTTCAACCGCATTCACATGACATTTCATACTGTTACACAACCAACATGACTTATTGTCAACATCTCGTTTTGTCGTGACGCTGTTGTCGAATATCAAACGCACGAAAACATTGAAACAGTATCCCGCTGTTGAAGGAACATTAGCAAAGTGGATTTAATTGGAACGAGAGCCACAACAAACATCAATCGCTGTTTCTAATTGGATGAAAAGTAGAATTAATCCCAACATCGTCACTGCAGTTGACGTCACACGTAATTACGTCTTTTTGTAATGACTTGCGTAAAAAGAAAGTGTACAATGGGATGTCTGCTTACAACAAGATTTAAAAAGTAGTTTCTTGGAACTTGTGAAAACACGGGCCTCCTACGCAGTACAATTTTAACCTTCTAGAAGTCCACTTTATTCCGAGTAATTGTTACTCCCTCTTTCTCCGAATCTCAGAGTAATTTAATTTATTCCCTGAAATGATTTGTTCATCATTATCAGTGCCATTGCCACCTCTCCTCTCACTTTGAAGAAGGAAAATTCTTTTCCTGGATTGTGAGAGGAGAGAACGCACCCTCCCTTCCAGCGTATTAACACCACGTTCAAGTTTAGTTTACGTCGTGGGGAAAGTCAGTTGATGTGAAATCCAATCAACTTATGCCGTCGAGACGGTCCGACGACTGAGCAACTAATGAATGAATGGCTCACCATTGTCAATAATAAGTCTTTCTGTCACAACAGTATTTTAGACTTCGAACAGCATGTACTCTTGGAACTCCCATAATTAACGTTCATTTGTAATGGCCTGAACTCATTCACTGATCCACTAACAATAAGACGCTTTAGACTCAAGTCTATTTTACATTTTCAGTAAGGATTACATAAGTAATGTGAAATCGAAGAATTGTTGAGTGTTTGGGGAGGGGAGAGAGGGAATTCAGTAAAAATGAAATATTTGATCCCAAGAGGGGCAATTTTTTGTCTGGATGAACCTGAGTAATTTTTATTGGTCACGCGAAATCAGAAAGACATGGGAGAAACAGCTTAAAACATTTCTAACAGTCAACCACGCAAATTAATCTGATCTTCCACGTGGGTGGAGCACTTTTCCTTATTCTACAAAGGAGCAATGACTTTCCAAGATATATAATAGATAGGGGCTGGTGTAATCTATCATACTGTTTCTAAGTTCACTCGCGGTCTGAGAAAGTTGTGGAACTGAAAGCCGTAGCATACAAAAATACCACCAAACGCGTTAAAATTTGTCATTATCTTAGTAGGTAACACCCCACAATACGAGTGGGAGTTGATAATTGATGTCGAAATTTTGACGCCATGTCACACGGTCATTTAACTCATCAATTTTAAAAAGTATGCATGCGTCTAAGAACAAAGCACCATCCAAGTTTGGGGTGTAAATATGGCACAAGAGCTTGTCATCATAAATCATGCAGCTTATCTTTCTTGAAGTTGGTAAAAGTTTGAAAACTTTTGCATAATTTTTGTCTCGTTAATGGAGTTGGCAAGCACTCAACGACAAACAGTGTTGGGTGTTCTGTACAGACGGTTTAGCTTATCCATTTTTCTCAGGCAGCAAGAGCTGTTTTCAATTAAAATCGCCAAACAATGTTGCATCGCAGTCTTCTTTAGCAGGGAGGCAGAATTGTCCAATGGAGAGTTTTAGAAATGTTGGCGTGTATAGACATGCTGCTGTAACGCCAATAGTCATGGTTTGGTTGAAACGCTATTGGTTTAAATGACGGTAAGTTTACTTGCCTTGAAGAAAATAGATTTTTCTCTGGAAATAACCCTCATTTCCACAAATTACCTTCTCTCTCAATTGAGACTTTCTCTCAATGTCGCACATAAAACCCTTGTCATCCGAAGAAATCAAAGCTGAAGGTGCGTTGAGGACAATAAAGCTTTGAGAGTTCGAGTTTGACAGGTTGAGAAAATCCTAGTGAAATGGAGAATGCTAAATGATGTGTGAGCCGCTCAAGACGGTAATAAAAGCAGTGTACCAAAGGAATAAAGCTCAGCAGCTTACTTTACTAGATTCAGTAGAAATTGCACGGAAGTTATTTTTATGCACTTCTAGAAATGTTACAGTCATAACAAATGTTTGCATTGGCTTTTAATCTGGCTCTATCCAACTCGTAGGCTTCGGCGATGATGAGACCTGTCAACATTTAGACAAAAATACCCGTGGATATGGCCGAAGAAGCGGACACGGCCAGTGCTTTACTGTCCGAATTTCTTCTGGCCAACAGCGCTGCGGATAGTGGGGCACAACTGTCGTTGATGGTAAAGGGATGAAATATGGAAAGCCGACGATGAACACCTTTAAATTAGGCATATGAATTAAGGTATCTGTCCACCAACTTAATTCATAAACCCACCATCCAGAACGGCATTAAGTTCATCTTCAGTATTACACCGAAACAAAGGAAGGTCGTGTAGCTTCATTGTCCCACTGATAACTCTGAAAACTGAAGGCTTCACTTTCCAGAAGAATACTTGATACCCATTGCTGTTCATATTTGCAACCAAGTCCCTCATCCCCTGTAAAATGTTTTTGAATTAGACAGGTTTCTTTTTTAGGACAGTAACTTGCCTCAGCCGCAGTGAAATCAGCGTACTGAATGTGATTACAATCAATGACGATGGGAGGGGTTTCTGCTGTGCTCTCCCAATCTTTGGCTGCTTTAAGAATTTTGTTGCTTGTATAATCCATCGAGGGGAATGTTAGGGATCGGTCCAGCAAGATGTAGATATACGTTGTCCCCTTTCGAGTCTATGAAAAATGTGTTACAACTATATAGTGGTGAATGTAGTATTGAACGACACAAACCTGTCGTGTCCCCATTTTAACTCTGGGTCGAGCAGAGTAAAATAGAAGGAACATAGTGCTAATAAGGATACCCACACATATTCCATAGTCTACACCTGCGAACAACGTGGTCACAAATGTGACAGCCCAAGGAATCATATCCATTTCTGCAATTAATATTGTTTTACATTTATGAGTACACATTGTCAGAAATAGAAATTCAATCTCCTCACTTTTAGATCTCCAAAGAGGAAGGATAATGAATGGGTTGACCATGAAAAGGCAAGAGACGCATATCACTGCGGCAATGCTTGCCTTCGGGATGTAGAAAAAGTATGGCGTCAAGTACTCCAAGGCTAATATAACCATTATCCCTGTAATCAAGCCGCCTGCTGGAGTTTTCACTCCACTTTGCACATTGACAGTAGTTCGAGAAAAACTACCCCCAATGGGCATACTGCTGAAGAAGGAGGCAATAATGTTTGAGATTCCAATAACCAAGATCTCTTGAGCAGCGTCAACTCTCTCTGTTCCTGCAAAAACTTTGGCTATTGTGCAGTGACCGATGACTCCCAGTAGAGGGACCACGAAGACCGCTACCTTCTCCTCCTTCAATATGTCCCTGAACGAGTGGGTGAGGTTGGTGGAGGGATTGAATATCTCGAATGGTGGAAGCTACAGTATTAAAGGGGAATCCACAACTTTTTCTAAAAGGATGAAAGAGATTTCCAATATACCTTGAACTTAGGTAATCCGGGTGAAATGTGTCCTATATGGTCGTAGAATTTCAATGAGACGCTGCCTTACAGTCGTGTGGAGAAAGTTAGTGTGTGAGCATCTTACCAACAATGGAGAAAGATCCTTCAGGGAAGAAGTTGGCGACAAACACCGTGCTTCCCATCATGACTAATGCACTCTTTCCTACGGACATCAACCAAATGACTTTGTCAACTGTTCGACTGGTTGTCGTCAAACTGTGAATGATACGCTGTAAGTACTGCAAGGTGCATAATCATATAATCAATGGTCAAGGCTTCAGAATTACTACTCTGTTACCATCATGGTTATTAAAATGATGCAGCAGATTGCCCCAAGTATAGCATCCTTCAAAATTAAATACCAATTCTATTTTCCAATTCTGTTGTTTTTTAAACAACGTACATGATGTTTGATGTCTCTAATGTTGTCAGCCAAGCCTTGAAGAGTTTCGATGAATTCCTCGGATTGGAAGGAGAGTCCTAAAAGTGGCTTGATTTGAGTTGCAATTATGGTGAGAGCCACGGCTGAGGTAAATGCAGAGATTACAGGTGCAGAAATAAAGTTGGCAATGAAACCTTTGAAAAACCAGTGGTATTTAATATTGTTAACTGACGTGCCAAGTATGATTACCCAGACGTAGGATTCCTAAAGTTAGGGTAAATATGGCAGTTATAAAGCAGAGAAAGACTGCGTATTCAGGGGGCTTCCCAACAGTGTACTATCAACATGATCACATTTCGGTTACTAAAACTCTCCAAGTTAATAGACTTGTCATTACTTTGTAAGTCAGAATGGATTGAATGGCCGTAGGTCCAATGTTAATTGCTGCTGTGCTCCCAAAAATTATATAAACAAATGGACCCACAAAAGATGAATATAATCCATACTGAAAGAAAACCAAACATGGGGAATGTGAGACAATGGTGAGGTGAAATACTTCCTTCCTTACCATTGGTGGCAAATCGGCCACATAGGCGTAAGCAACGGCTTGTGGCAACAAAACCAAAGCTAATGTGAATCCTGCGACAGTATCGGCCAAGAGTTTGTCAAAGTTATACTTTGGACCCCATTTCAGAATTGGAAAAGTTCTTTCCAAGTTCTTCCTCCTTTAATTTCACAAGAACACCCAAGAACATTAAGGAAATTTTTTTTGCATTATACTTACCTGAATGCTTGTTTGATGACCGCTTTGACCCTCTCTTGTTTGGGCCGTAGAACTTCTTCCTCCACAGTTTTTTCCGAATACTTTCTCTGCCATTTGTAATTACTGGGCACTTGAGATGGCACATTTCGATATATTGTAATCGTGCCCACTCCTGCGGCAAAGCTTGCCCTTTTCTCTCTGACAGTTAAAGGGATTGGAAATGTGACACCCTCAGACGTTATATCCTCATCTGTAATGTCAATAGTATCTTCTCCAGACGACAAAGACAATGATTCCATGCTTTCATCAGGCTACTTTCCGGACTAGCTAAGGGGATGAAATGAAACGAATTGCATGAAGAGAAAGGATTGAGTGAAAGTGAAGACAATTTCA